>WOGP01008228.1:0-11327 GCA_015342065.1 Leptinotarsa undecemlineata
CACCATTTGGCAACATCGTTTATAGCTAATAAAGGACAACGAATCTGTTACCTTAATGAGACAAACAAAGATGACATATTTCAGAGGCGTGCTGCAAATTTTTAATTTGTGCTGTTGATGGAATAGTAAGAGGAATATTGAATGTGAGACGAGTGGCATAACTTTGAGTTGAGTTCGAGATGTTATCTTTGTGCTTTTTGTGCACTAGGCAGACTGTTTCTTAAATAAAGAAGCGTGAGACTGTTAAGATGTGATGAGTTAAAAAAAGGGGCTTACAGGAATCTTGGACTCTAGGGCTGATAATGAATTTTACCACTCTTTTTTTAATTGTGAAAACTTGACTCAAGAAATTCTGACAGCTGCTCCCCCAGAAAAAAACTCCATACCGTAAGTGGGATTCCAAAAGTGCAAAGTACGCTTTTCTAGCAGAGTTAGAGATATACTTTATTGCATAACAACTTGAAGATAATTTTTTGCATAGTATACTAATACGCATTCCAGTTTTTAATTTGTTGTCTATGTTGAGGCCTAAAAATTTGTTCTCTAGTTTATTATCAATGATGTGCTCTTCAAGAATTATATGGTCCAGGTTACATTTTAAACGACATTAAATTAGTCTTTGATATATTGAAAGATAATAAATTGGCATCACACCATTGTTTTACTTTGCCTATATCATGCTCTACCCTAATTTTTAGTGCATCAGTGCTTCTTCCATGCCAGAGTATAGAGGTATAATTTAACATTGTAATCTATACTTTAAATGAGCTTGTCCGTAAATAAATAAATCACTAACACTTGTCTAGAGTCTGTTTTTGTTCTTCAAAACAAGGCATTGAAATTCCTTTTCGTGGTAAGCAGACGAGGGTTCTTGTAAGCCCCTCATTGTGGCCAAAAACAGTTTTGCCCTTACTGCAGGTTTCCTCTGCTACTGCTATAAAATATTTTGGGTTTTCTGTCGACCAATACTGTATCTTGGAATTATCGTTCAATAGGCACCTAAATTTTGCATCAAAACAAATCGAAATAGTCGTATTCAATATTGAATTCAAAAGCATTGTTTTCATGTCACAGTTTCCTCTTATTCCAGGCAAAACAAAGCGAGTCTGGAAGAAACGTAACTCAAAGCCTGTACAGCATGTCCCAGAACAGAGAGACTATCCTTCAATGTACCGAGCAAATAACCAGGACGATTCAACAGCTGTGCAGGAGCATCCAAGAACCGGAAAAAGAGGAATGTGCAGCTAGCGCAGAGAAAGTAAAGTCGTCCATCCTGAAGTTGGCCTCCTTTTTGCCGAAAGTAAGTTGGGACTTGGTCGTTTATTCCCTCATTGATGTGTACATTTTAGGAGACTGAAACGGAGAGGATGAAACTGATGTTGGAGCTGGTTTCTAGGCTACAACCGGAATGTTTAGCGTTGCAAGTGTCGCAGCAGAACGGTGACATGAAATCGACGGAAGTTCATTTTGGAAACGTCAGGGATATAGCGTTTCACCTTGCCAAATTCACGAAGGACATCGTAACGAAGTACTCCTTGAGCCAATAGCCGTCCTTGTAGGGGGGTTTCTGCCGATCTTCATATTCCAAGTTGACCTTTTTTTAATGTTACGAAAACACGGGATCAAGCTTCGTTTCAAGCTAGGTTGAACAAGATCGTTGTTTGGGAGTGATTTTAGAATTGTTTATTTTGTAGAAAATCGAAAAAACTGCTGTTGATGACATCAAACTGAATTTGATGACTTGTGGGAGATCATTACGAAATTTAATTTTACTCCATAATGCAGATAATTTTCTATAAAATTCGACTTTTATTGTGGAATTATCACCTAGAATTCTCAGCTCGGATTTTTGACATATTGAATTTTTTTTTTCTCTAAAATCCAAGTTTTATCGCAGAATGAAGACTTTTATAATTCTATAATTTTTATTTTTTTTATCGACTCATTATTGGAATTTTTCGGTAAAATACAAATTCTATCTCAAAATTCCAATCTCAAGTTCAAGATTCTGGTTTTTATCTGGGAATTCCATGTTTCAATATGAATTCCAGCTCATTGTATATATTTTGTTTCAAATTTAAGAATCTTGAAGTCGAAATTTTAAAATTTTTTCATTTATTATGGAATTCGGAATTTTAATATGCCATTGTCTTTTATCGAATTTTGATATTTACCTGTAAATTCCAATTTTCATCCTAAAATTCCAATTTTATACTAGACTCTCCGACTTATATCCCATTATTATGGCATTCAATGAGGAGTTCCCGTTTTTAATATAATAATAATATTGTCAATGTGAAATTGCTTCTTTCAGCTTGGAATTTTCATTTGGAAATTTAAATTTTTTTATCAAAATTCCAATTTTATACTGGACATTCTGACTTATATCCCATAATTATGACATTCAATAAGGAATTAATTTCCGTTTTTAATATAATAAAATAGCTTCATTCATCATCTTGGAATTTTTGTTTGGGAATTTAAAATTTTGTCTTAAAACTCCAATTGTATCTCAAAATTCTTATTTTATACTGGAAATCTGACTTATATTCCTTAATTATGACATTCAATAAGGAATTCATTCCCGTTTTTAATATAATAATAATACTTTCATTATTCTTTCATCATCTTGGAATTTTTATTTGTGAATTTCAAATTTTATCTTAAAACTCCAATTTTATCTCAAAATTTCAATTTTATACAAGAAATCTGATTTATATTCCTTAATTATGACATTCAATAAGGAATTTATTCCCGTTTTTAATATAATAATAATATTTTCAATGTGGAATTGCTTCTTTCATCTTGGAATTTGTATTTGTGAATTTAAAATTTTATTTCAAAACTCAAATTTTATCTCAAAATTCAAATTTTATACTGGAAATTATGATTTATATCCCATAATTATGATATTCAATAAGGAATTTATTCCCGTTTTCAATATAATAATATTTTCAGTGTGGAATTTCTTCTTTCATCATCTTGAAATTTGTATTTGTGAATTTAAAATTTTATTTCAAAACTCCAATTTTATCTCAAAATTCCAATTTTATACTGGAAATTCCGACTTATATTCCATAATTATGACATTCAATAAGGAATTCATTCCCATTTTTAATATAATAATAATCATAATATTTTCAATGTGGAATTTCTCCTTTCATCATCTTGGAATTTGTATTTGTGAATTTAAAATTTTATCTCAAAACTCCAATTTTATACTGGAAATTCCGACTTATATTCCATAATTATGACATTCAATAAGGAATTCATTCCCGTTTTTAAAATAATAATAATCATAATATTTTCGATGTGGAATTTCTTCTTTCATTATCTTGGAATTTGTATTTGTGAATTTAAAATTTTATCTCAAAGTTCCAATTTTATTCTCGACGCGCGTTTCGATAACCGAGTTAGTATCATCAGTAGATGGTTGTTCCTGATCATGCCAATTTGGTTAGCGAAACGCACGTCGAAAGAGACATCATTTTGTTCTGGTTAAGGAAAAGTTGTTTCAATAGATCAAATTTTCACTTTTCATGCAATTTTCTTTTTTTTTTTAATTTGTGAATTCCAAATTTTTATCACCTTATAATAGCTCGAAATTATGATATTCAATATGGAATTGTGACTTTCGTATGAATCTCCCCATCAATATGAAAATTGTACATTTGGAGTCTTTTTATTTGCGAATTTCAATTGTTTATTGAAAAATTCAGTTGAAAACTTGAAAGTCTGACATTTGCTATGGAATTTGAAAGTTTTTCAAGGATATTGCTTTTATTTTGAAATGTAATGTGTTATTTTTAAATAGAAATTTTGTCTCGAGACTGCATTTATCCCACTTCAATCAGAATTCTGAATCTGATCTGTTTATAGAGTTTATCAACAGTTTCTAATAAGCTTTTAAATTTTTTAGGGAAAATACGAATATTTTCTCAACGTTCACAACGAAAAACATGAATAATATCCCCAAAAAGTAAGAATATTTTCTGTAAAATTTTTGTAAATTCTAATCTACCAATCTCAATCGATCCTGGGTAAGAAAACTAAAAAATTTATTTCCAATAAGATATTTAGATGTGAAATATTCCTTGTATTTTGTAATTTTTAATAACATTAGACTAGATAGGTTTCATGGACTGTGCAATTATTGAAATAACAATCTTTCGTTTCTTTAATTTGGTTTATCGAAAAAACAAAACGAGACGGTCGACTTTAATGAGCAAGCAAGTTGAACTGTTGAAATTTTTTAAAAATTCTGTCGATGATCTCAAATGCCGTTCAATTATCCTGAAGAGTTCGATAAGTTGCAGTATTTCCATCAAGTTCAGTTTCTATTCAACGAAAGATGAAGTATTGATTGAAAACATGAAAATTGAATTAACATTAATTTTATTATTCTTCATTGGCTTAAAAATATGTTATATTCGACATAGTTGCAACGACTCACACTGTATACCTTATTTAGAGAGATTACGATGTAACACTATATTTTTCAACAATTTGAAATATTTTTGCAGTGCAAAAGTAAGAACAAATGTTGAACAAAGGGGTTGAAAATCTAACCAAGTCCAAAATTGTTAGAATTTTTAACCCAACAATATTCAATACTAGAAGCTCATATTTCAACGAAAGTTGATGAAGAAGCATACAGGGTGTACAATTCCACCAAAACCTGTACTTCGTTTCCAAACTCTCCACATTCAGTACACCCTGTATACAGTGCTGTCGTACATTCAGTATTTGTACTCAATCTTTCTAAACCCTGTATTTCAAATTGACTGAGTTCTGCTAAGTTAGAACACTCTTAGTATACTAATGAAGAGCTTTATAAATATTTTAAATTATGTTTTATATACTATATTCTATAGTTATACAAAAAAATAAAGTATATTGTTATTCACGTGACTAGTTTGATTTTCCTGGCTTACTAAGCATATAAAAAGTACGGATTTAGGAAAATTGGGAGCCGAACCTCAACATTTCCATATGCAGATGGCCAGGTTTCCGCCGAAGAACATGTAGAGGAGATTTGAACATTCGTAGGATATTTCGAAGCCGAAACCTTCTCCTACCACAACGTGGAAGGGGGGGCCGAATTTTTTGTCCATTTCTTCTTTTATCATTCTCGCTGCTGCCTAGAACACGGTTAGGAGTAGACGACTTTTATTGCAATGTTGTGAAAGAGTTACCTCGTTATTCGAAGAGAACTTTTCGCAAGCCGTTACGACCAGTTCCATCGATTCCGTTTTGATTTCCTCTGGCATGTCCGAATGCTAGAAAAAAGTGTGTCGTGTATTTATTCCAAAGCAAAATTTAAAAAATCTCTACATAAATATTTCTGTATGAGCAGTTCTACCAGTACTATAACTATGGATAATTTAATTTTTAGAGTTTGTTCAAAAAATATCGTGAATGTTCAAGTCTTGAACAGATTTGATAGAATTACAGTACTTCACACAATTCCTGAAGAAATAAAAAATCTACAAGTGCCCAAAAGTACAAAAATCATTCAGATAAAAACCCTGTTTCCTAGATGTAGGATTATATCTTTCTTTTTTATAAATATTCAGACATTCTAATCTCCTATTTACAATTAATTTCGTCTCAATCAAAATTTATACAAACATATGAAAACAATTCATTTATTATGCATGAATTAACCACACTGCCCAATATTACTGAAAAATAAATACAATCTGTCAGACCAGTACCCCCGATTCTTGTCACATAACTTCCAATCAATATCCCTACAACTAACAGTGACTCACCCTTATAAGAGGGTAGGTGTGAACAACTTTCTTGTGTTCATCAGTTTTTTCCTTTACTTCACCCTCTGCCATCAAGTATTTCAATTAAATTCTGTAGTTTGAATTAATAATTCCAAGTTTGTATCTACCCGCGAATATTTGTTTATTGACAAAACTGATGTCAACAAATTGAATTTGACGGTGTTGTCAGGTGGGAATGATTGTGCAAATGTAGCCAACAATTCAAAAATTATTACTTTTGAATGTTTTTTGGGTGATTTAATTTCAAAGTGAAAATGTTTCTTGTTACTGAATGCCAAGAAACATAATGCTTTTGGCAACGATTATACCTTTAAAAACCTCCATTAGAGAGTTTGTTGTTCTTGTGAGGAAAAAATGTTTTCAACAAATTCATTTCTCGCCAGAGGTTTCGAATTCTACCCATCAAATTGATCACATTACATGAATACAAATAAATATCACATGACAATTCAAAAAATAACTGCATGATTATAAAGTAGTGAGTGCTCTTCACGAGAAACAAACTTATGTGCAAAATGTACAAGCGAGGAGATTGGTGACGACGCGGGTCATGATTTATAGTTATTATTCAACTCACAGTTGCCAGTTTACATTTGTAACTGAGTATCATTGAAAAATAATATTGATATTTGTTGCCTTTATCAACTTCCATACGAATAGAAACTAGGATAGCAGAAATAAGTAGATGAGGTTAAATGTTAAAATTGTCAATTGTAGCTTATTTGTTCAGGTGTTTACGTCTACTTGACGCTATTGGAGTGTAGATTAATTTTTTATGGTCGCTAATCTTTTATGTGTTAGGCCTATTAGTGTGAAGTGATCGATTTGGAAAACAGAAGAAGAAGTAATGTCATTTCTCTAATGTTTTGTTTAAGGCGCTAAAGATTGTATCAAATAAAATTTAAATGGTATTTTTCAACGACACCACGACTGATAACTCATCTCATTTACTGAAATACTCAACACACATCACCTCAAAGAAATGGCTCTGATAAATGATTTAGAAGACTGCTGTTTCCACTTGGAGAGCAACAAAGTAACCGACAGGAAAAAGTTTTGTAATAAGTTGACGTTACTTTTAGATAACAAAGACGTTATAAATATCCTCAATGAAGGCAAACGGGCAAGCTGGAAGAATGTCATATCGTCTCTCCAGGAATGCCTTAGAAAGGTACATTTTCATATAGTTCTGAAATCATCCTGATACAAGGGTTCCTTTATGCAATAATATCTGCAGACATTTTTAATATTAAATTGAATTACAATGACTCTTTTTATATTCACTAAAGAACAATAAAAAAAAGTTACCTCTGGCATGAAAACTGTCATTGTGGGGGTACCATAAGGATAGATTTTAGGTACTACTCTCTTTGTACTGTATATAAATAATATGGTGAGATATCTCCAGCAGCCTTCATGTTATATTTCCTCCTAAGCCCTGATTATACAATCTTTATTAAAAGTGATACTGTAATAGAAGCTGAATGTAGTTAAGAATCAGTTTTATGCTACAATCCTGTAAGGAATTTATTATATATAGACATTATTATTATATATTTATACAAAAGAACTTGTATATGTAAATTGTTACTTATTTTTAATGCTAATGGTATCAATGATCTTTTTAAGGATTCTGATAAATCTATTGAAGATGCCAAAAAGAAAAGCAGTGATGTCGTCACCAAATCTCCAAGTGCGGATCTATTCGAACAAGTTATTGATATGGCAATCAGAGAAGGTAAGAAAATGAAAACTATATCTGGAACTGTCCAAGCCCTGTATTTTGTGATTTTTTGTCCAGCTGTTGAAGACGTTGATATCCCCAAACTGGTGGGGTATATAGTCGGATGTATGAAAGACTACAAAATGAAAAAATGTAACGCCACTACCTTTTTGAATATACTGCAAAAATACATTCTATCAAATTCAAAATGTTGGGGAAGATTAGAAGCCGATGATTGGGCAGGTTAGTGAGTCCTTCGATTTTTACATTTATGTTTGCTTTTTTTTATTTTTAAGGGGTTTACACATTTCTCAAAGACATGAGTGAGAAAAGAAGTGACGATATGATAATATATAAATGTCTCATGCTGGTGATCAAATGGGGCCCAACATCAGGTTTTTCTCCTTGTTTCTTGAGAGGGGAATTTTCATTTATGACCAAGTTTTGTCAGTTGCTGTCTCCTCTGTCACCTAAACCAATGCAAGAGAGTACCTTGGAGATGACTTTGGATTTTTGCCAGCACGTAAGTCTCATATTCCACTTCCGATGATGGAATTCTCAATTTCTTTTTCAGACGGCCAAAGATAACCGTGTGTCGTGTTGCAAGTTTGGAGAAGATGTGTTACCGACATTTGTTGACTTGTATGAACTTAATGGCAGAGAAACTAGGATAAAGGTCAGTTTTTCTCTAATGGAAGTTGTAGAACATGATATTTCTAATAACTTTTGCATATTCAGGAACTGCTGGTTCAGTTTTTCCTGTTTCAAATGGTCATTCATCAGCCTAATGGTGTTGCAGAGGGACATCAGGCTGCATATGCATTCAGTTGGATAACATGGAAGAAATGTTTAAAAACTGTATACCGTTTATTGTCCAAGGAGATTGGTTTCTATTTTGATTTTCGTCAAAAGAATACATCATTTTTCAAAACTGATGGAGAACTGGTAACACTTACTGACGATTTCACCACATTATTCGTAGAAATCAGTCGACAGGTGAGAGAAAATTCATGTTTCATAAGTTTGGAAGTTATGGACTAATTTTTTCGTAGTTGTTCACGTACTCAGACTTGGACATCACTAGTTCCCTAGATTGTACATCACAAATTCCTCAGAAGAGGCAAAAAATTGACGTCAGCTTGAAATCTTACATCAACAACATTCAGCAAACAAAAAGTTGGTTATGGTCAGTAAACTCAACACGAAAATAACAATTCGCTGAAACTGATTGAGTATTTTTCAGGATTCATTTAGTGAGCTCTCTAATAAAGACATACCCAAAACTCTTAGAAAGCGATGACTATATTTCGCTGTTGCAATTGCTTTCATCAATACAGATCGAGTCTAATGATTATAACGTCACCGAAAACATTTACGTTTGTCTCTCTACAATGCTGGATGTGTATGATTTGAATACCATCTCTGGTCAATGTGAAGCAGACAAGCTGTGGAAAGTAATAGGCGAAAGCACAACTAGGTGAATTTTAGAACCTTAAGTATTTTTTTCGAAAAAGATTGACGTGAAGATGAGTGTGGTGTCTGGTCCTTCGAGCCAGATGAGTCTGTTATCTGGTCCTTCGAGCCAGATGAGTCGTGCATAAAGTATTAAGTTCATCTATGCCAGTGTTCTAACCTGTTGACACTCACAACAAGTCTAATATCCTAGGCTAGTACAACACCACCACTACCTTTGGTATAACACGGATCTGTACTTTTTTTGGTATTGATGGTTTTTTATTTATATTGTATCATGCACTGTAATGAATTGCATATTATGAATATATTTTTTGAAATTGTAGAGCATTCGCTTTGAATCAGCACAAGGATGCCACAGAGAACCTTCTGGCAAAGCTAATTAAGAATGACTTAGTCGATTTTCACGATATCCTACAAACATACACATCGGGAATTCTTAATATCAGCGCACAGAGTATCAGGACTCTAGACTCGGGTTTGCAGCTCGTCAGCATAGGCAAATCTGACGATTTGAAAAAAGAGAATCTAATGAGTTGCATCCTGAATGCACAAAATTTTAAAGATTGTACATATCTGCTGTATAAGGAGACAGCGGAATTTCTAGTCAAATTGACATTGAAGCAGTGGCCATCAAAAGGTCAAGAAAACGGGTTTGGAAACGAAGATAAATTTAAGGATCTAAAAAACATATATCTCAAAACTCTGTTGGAAGAAAGTACTCTTACGAGAGAACTAGTCAGGAACAAAGAAGCGGTAAAAGGTGGATACTCGGTAGAGATAGATACGGCTAAATCCTTGACGAACTTACTGGATGTGTTTGTCCGATCCAGTCCGGAATCAGAAGAAGCATTGGCCAGCATACTCGTACTTCTGGTGAACATATCCAGTGCTCTAATTGATTTTAAGATATTAGGCGAGCGAGATATCGAAGATTCCGTCCTGATGGATCTGATTAAGAAGGTTTTAACTTTTGAGAAGTTGAAAGGTATATGTTCATACCACAACAAATCGGAGAGGGAGGCTAAAAATCTCCTTAAAGTCGTGAAAATCATGGACAGACTATTCTCATTAGACGTGAACAAAATAATGCAAAGCAAGTTGAAAAATCTCGTACCAATGGAAGTATTGAAGGCTCTGATACAGATTTTGAATGATCTTCAAGAAGGTGAGTGTTATAAAAACAACAGGTCGCAAATTAATTCGAGAAATGTTCACAGATCAAAAACAAAAGTGCAACCTCGGGTTTGAATTGAAAAAGGAAATCACCAGGACTTTGTCTAGTTTCGGGTGTGTTTGTGGAGGTACACTGAATCGGTACCAAATAAATATCCTGGAAGTTTTATCAGTTCCCAATTACAACTGTAATTTGGAAAATGACTGTACATTGGTATGTATTTTGAGAACTGTCAATAACTTTTTGTTATGTGCTACGCAAATATCAAGTTCGTAACATGTTGCTTATCTAGAGTTTTGATTTTACTAGCTCAAAACGTTTCTAAGAACAGTCAGGATGTCGGAACCAGGTGTCTTACCAGAGAAAATACTTGAAAATATATTGGAATCTGTAAATGAACTGTGCCAAGCTCGATATCAGTATAGCTCAGATGCTGTAGAAATACTGAACATTCTTAAAGGTGAGAAGTAACATTTGATGATGTTACTCTGTTAGAATTACGTAGTTTAATGTTTTTTTTATTAGAAACTTCATTTACATAATGTTAATGCGTTGAAAATATGAAGTGCCCCACGTTGGGCGCCAAATTAAATATACATTCCTGTATCAGTTTATTTGGAAATAGGAAAATCCTAATATACTCGTACATAATAATGTTACAAATTATTAAAAATAATTTTACTCAGAATCGAAATTTCAAACACACACAAAACAGAAATATAATCGCAAAAACTTTCCATAATGGAAAATGTTCCTCCTGACGAAAATCAAGTAGTTTTCATAAAAGGGCTCTAAAATAACGTATTTTAAACTTATCATTTCAACCTTTTTCTTTAAAAAATTATTTAAATATTTAAAAAAGAGGAATGAAGTAATGCATTCAACATTTAAAGGGATTCGTTTCTATTTCACCATTTGGCAACATCGGTTACCTGTTACCTGTATAAGACAAATAAAGATGACATATTTCAGAGGCGTGCTGTTCTGTTTACTTATGTTCCGAGTTCCGAGACATTCTGTGACATGATATTTTGTGCACCTAACCTATCTTCCTCTATATAAATAAATAAATAACAAAACAACTGTTGTTTATGTGGCTTGTGGAGGTGGTATTGAACTATAATTTATATTTTGCCTTAATTTGACACTATTGACATGA
>WOGP01008229.1:0-11326 GCA_015342065.1 Leptinotarsa undecemlineata
GCTCGGTGGCAACTATAGTTGCCATCTGAATTTACATACTTGGTACAACAATACCGAGAACAAAATTCACCTACTTGCCACAAAATCTCAGAAATATATATCTTAGTAACTGATTCTAACAGATGCATAAGAATATTTTAGTAAGAACAACAAATTATACTTACATTTTTATAGGAATGTTCGTGAGCTCTGAACTTCACAAAAATCAAAGTAACTTTAGAAAATCTCAGATGGAATATACACTTTTCTTCACAAAATGTCGGAGTAAGACTTGTACACGTTCACGATGAAATTTCAGACGTAACCTAACAAAATTTGACATGCCGTTGATTTGAAAACAGTGCCAACCCATGTTGCCCATGAGCACTAATGGGTTAAGCATTAAGTCAAATTGAATCAAAGCGATACCGAAAAAGCCCGAAAATTATCCAGTCATTTGGCAATGAGAGTGTTAATGAACGCCCTGTTATACGTTGATTTGACCCATCACAAACTGTGCATGGGATGGCGGAAGGCATGGGCGTCAGGATCCACGCGGTTTTTGATGTTTTGAAGAGGTTGGAAAGTTCGAAAAGTGGGTGCCACACGATTTGAACGATCGATAGAAATTGTCACGTTCCGAGGTCTGTTCTTCTTTGCTTTTGCGCAACCAAAACGATCCTCTAAGAGTGACTAGAATAAAAATTTTCAAGATTGTATTATATTCATAAGTACCTCACACAAATACCAATTCGTGCAGATATGTAAAAGTCGATTCTGTACAGAATAATGAGTATACCATATCGTTGATGCAAATTCTAGAATCGATCTAGGCAAGATATACTGTTTACAATACGTTTGGGAAAGTGTTTTCAATATATATTTCATTACGTTATACAAGTCATTAACATACAAATTGAATACTAACAGACCAAGATGTGATCCTTGCGGTACTCCTGATACAACCCAAATGGGACGTGACAAGAAGTTCTTCAAGTGTATAATTCGTGTTGCATTCGACATGTCAGATTATGTGGAAACTGAAAATTATCTAATTTGCCTATCAACAGGTGGTAATTCACTCGGTCAAAGGCCTTTGTAAAATCCAGATAAATTGCATCAACTTGATATCCAGATAAAAAGACCGATATCAAGTGATGTTGACGAATTGACAAATTGGTTATAATTTCTCAAGCAACTTGGGTATGACCAGAGAATATAGAAATTCCCCTATAATTTTCTTTCGAAACACTCTTAAATTCAAGGGTGATGTAATTAACGAGCCATTTTTTAGGAAATGTACATGATGCAAAAGAGAGGTTGAATATTTTTTGAAGCGGTACACTTCATGTGAAAAAACAACGTTTTAGGAAATGAGGTGTGAACATAATTAATGCGTGATATATTATTTTTCTTGAAAACTTCCTTCACCTCAAATTTTAAATTTTCAATTACTTACCGTATGTACACTTGATGGGTCAGCTAGCCAAGCGTTGTACATATCTTCAACATACTGTCCGGAACTGCCATTCAAAAATGGCTCAGACGCAGCGGGTACATTGTAGTTTCTACTTTGTGAGACTGTGAGGGTCGGAGTATTCTTCGCCAGAAGCCAGTAGGCAAATTTTTGTCCAGAAGGACTCACAAAAGTGCTAGCAAGTGCTCTAGCCTGATGCATTTTCGATATCTGAAACAAAAACTAAAACAATTGAAAACAAATAAGTTCTTTTTGGATAAAACTATTGATGAAAATTGCTTCAATGTTTGGATATGTCAATTGCGGTAAGATTAGAACAGGAAAAATTACGTAAATTCATCCTTGTTACTATTCCAATCAGTTCCCTCCTAAGAGTAGACGTTGAGAAGACTTAGCAAAGCTTGTAACAGAAAGACAAAAGAAATGCGTTGAAGTTTTCTTGCTTATGCCAAAAGACATGAATCATAATTCCAGTGCATAGAGCAGATTCAAGATATCAAAAAAACTGTACAACTTCATGGTACACTTCAAAATGCTTTGAATATTTTTCGGAAAGAAAGGTTTCAGTTTTCTACTTCTCCATCTTCATACAAAAAAGTGTGGAAATCTGTTAAAGAACGGAACAAATTAATTTCAAAATAAACTCTCCGCAAAAATGTATAGATCATGCGAAGAAGTAACTTTCAGACACAAACTGGAAGAAAAAGCCCTCTAGACTACTTTCTTATGAACATTGGATTACACTAAAGAAAAAATACTTTTGAAATAACTACTCCTATATGAACATTGAATTATACAAAAAAAACACTTTTTCTACGGAATCAGATATTATACACAAGATTGCCACACAGTAGTAGACGAAGCGTCAGACATAAAACCCTGCAGAGTACGACCAAAAAAACGAAAAATAGCTTTGAGTTGATAAGGTATCGCTTCGAAAATCTGGTTAGTCAAAATAAACAAAGTTTATGTTGAAGCCTCCTCATTCAAAACAATTTCAGCAAAGCAGTGACATCATCAATAATGCCACATAAAACACTTGAATTAAATTATGACACAGTCTATTTCAGTAATGCTCTTGATGAAATAATGAGGTCAAAAGGCATAAATGCAATTCAGACAATGAATTGGAAGAGTTGGCCTTGCAAGATAATTTTTGCAATATTTATGAAAAAAAGGTTTCTTGATTTCCTCATTTATTAGAGACCCTTCATAATAATATGAGTTCAAAGACAACATCACTCTCCATGGAATTTACATGTGAAACAATTTCACATGAAGTGACAGTAACCAAGTTGAATTTATTGCTAGGAAAATTCAGGCCTCACTTTCCATTAACAAGGGAAAAATTAAAACATCAATCAACTAATCAATTCTTTATTGGTGCTAGTATACAAGTCAAAAATGCATTCAAATATACTTTAAAACGAAGCACTAATAAAATTTTGTTACGAATACTTAAAATACAAGAAGATATAAAAAATAACATCGTGAAAATAATCAATTGGTCCTGATTCAAGTAATCCGATGGTATAGAACACCGCAAGAAGATTTGCAGCTTGTCTCTTTTTTACGGAAAGTGTTCAACTGGCTCAGTAGTCTGGATTCCTTCTAAACCTTCCTAAAGTAGTGTATGTGAGAATGATATGGCCTTAATTCCTACTACTATGGCTGCCTTAATGCCTACAGGTTTCATGTATCTTGACATATAATGGAGAAGCAAAAAAGTTCTAAATTTTGGGAAAGAAAAGTTTTGACTTTCTATTTCTTCCTCTTTATACAAAAAAATATGGGAATCTTCCATGTAGATACATAGTACTTGTATTGAGGGTGTATTAAGTTGAACCTCGGAAGCATTAAGCAGCCATAGTTGGCCGTATGCTTCTCAAATACACAAAGGAAAGTATTTTTCTTTCGTGTAATTGCTTTCTTCCTTTCTTTTGAAGATTCCCATTTTTTTTCTGTATAAAGATGGAGGAGTAGAAATCCAAAACCTTTCCTTCCCAAAATATGTTTGATCTGCCTGTAAACATGTTTGTTTTGATAAAGATATCAACGAAAGTGAATAAACTTATTATCTGCTTTCTTTTTTATATATCAGAAAAATATTTTGTTATAAAATCATAAAGGTTTGATTGGATTTGTTGAAACTGCAAAATGTATAATTCTCATAACATTGGAAACTGCCGCCAGAAATACAAAAATAAATATGTTGGACTGGATTATGCGAAATAATATTTGAGCTTTTGAATGAAGGGTTAAAGCAAAACGGTTAAAAAATATTTTGAATGCACACTTATTCCAAGCATAAATAACAATTTTAGTGGGAAAAACTATTTGTGATGGTTGGTTATACCAAAGTTTACCGAATACTATAGTACTACTATAGTATTCTACTATACTATAGTATACTATAGTATTCTGTAGTCTTTGGTTATACATAACACAATCACCATGCAAGTGTGGTGTAACTTGTGTAACAATACAATTTGTCTAGGTAGAAAAAAACCTAGTGTATAGAACTAACTGGAACTACTCCAGGTTGTCTGATTTCTCGAAAATAAATGTACTATTTAAAGACAAGCATTTCGAAACAGAGTGGAAGTTTCAAATATCAAAATAAAACTATTGGACAGTATCCAATACAGCTGAGATGTTATTTGTTGTTTATTAAAGTCATTGTTAAGTTCAAAACATTTTTATTCGTTTAAGAAAGTAATTATAGTTTCCACATAAAAGATATTGTGAAAATCGAGCGTTCAGCTTGGGGCTTGAACCATCAACTCACACATCGGCCGATTGACTGAATGAACAAAGCACCCACGTCGAACCGCCTGGCTATCGACCGAACATGTTATATAATGTTGAATGAGTATTTAATCACTATCTGAAAACAAATTCAAACGCAATAATGTGATTATGCAGATGATGTGATGCAGACTCAGTCATAAAATTCCGTCTTGTAACGATTTTTATGATAATACAAGATTAGATTTCATGATTTTTTTTTTCCAAATTTCAGATTTTTTTATTAAAATATATAACGAAGTTAATCCTATTCCATTTTACTTTCTCATTATGCCAAACAAAACATAGCTTTGGATATATATACCTCATGGACCAATCAATAATTTTGATATGTTGGTAGGTTGAAAATTTCAAGAAAATAAATATTTCAAAATGAAAATTCCAAACATTCACCACTCCCCTACAGATGCTTATTGTTCATTTACCCGTAGGACCTCGCTTAAATCGTGATCACATTCAGACCGGTTAGTGCAAGAAAGATTCAACCAAGAAAGCAGTCTGTCTGGGATACGAATAATTTTATCATGGTTCGACTTTATATACAAAATCTAGTGCTGACTGGATAACCAGTACCCGTCTCCTATAAACAACTAAACCCTGCAAAGACTCTAACTTTATAACATAGCTAAGGAGCCTTGATGTGGAATGATACGAATAAAATTCAGAAGGTTCACAGTCTAGTTCAGAGTTCAGTCATTTTTTATATTTTGTGAAAAATATGACTGATTTATTGTCCAATGACTGTTTTTGATGTAACTTATGCTCAGAATAAAAGATCATAAACTAGTCCTGTTGAAAAAATAGAGTGAATTTTAATTTTTCTCAAAATTTCTATTTTGTCCCCTTCGAAGTAAATTCCCTCAAATATAATAAATTTGTACCAGCGTTTCTCCAATCCTCAAAGCAGTTCTGATACACACTTTTAGGTATGCTCTTGAGCTTTCTCAACAATTCGGTTTTATCTCCTGAATCATCGCAAAACGCCGTCCTTTCATGGGTTTCTTTAATCTCGGAAACGGGAAAAAGTCGAAAATCTGGTGAATATGGTGGCTGACGCATGATAACGTTGTTGTTTTTCACCACAAATTACGAACAAGCAATGAGTTGTTTTTCCGTAATACCGTAGGTTTTCTTCGTATTGCTTCTCGCCAGCGGCGCATAACTTCAAGAGAATACTACTTTTGGGTCGTACGACAATGTGGTGGGAACTCCTGATGCATTATGCTACAGTAATGGAAGAAAACAGTGAGCAAAATCTTGACGTTTGATCAAAATTGGGGTGCTTTTTCGGTCTTGGCTCTCCTGGGTTCTTCCATTGGGGCAATTGGACTTTGGTTTCAATATTATAACCATTAACCCATGAATCGTCACCAGTTATGCCTTTTTTAAGCAAATCTGGATCAATGTTGACGTCATTCAACAATTCTTGAGCAATGCTCATGTCACGGTTTTTTTTACTAAATGTTCCGACATTTTGGAACAAAATTTGCTGCCACACGCTTCATATCCAAACTTTCCGAAAAAATTGCACGGCATGGGCCAACCAACATGCCGACATTCTCAGCAACTTCTCTAATAGTGATTCGACGATTCTCCATAACAATTTTATCCACTTTCTCAAAATATCCATCGGCTGATAATTGCTGATGCGTCCAGGTCGAGTGTCGTCATTCACATTTTATCAACCTTCTGTGGAAAGCTTGTACCACTTGTGGACATTTTTCTCACTCTGAGTACAATCACCGTATGCCACTGTCAACGTTTCAAGTGTTTTTGAACAATTTATTTTATTTTTAAAACAAAATTTGATGCAAATTATTTGATCCGTCTTTTTCGATAGCAGTAAATCACCAAACACGCAAAACAAACTTATACGCCTCTCCCCATCAAACAAAACATGTTAAACAGTTAAAAAAATTCGTTAATTGAATGTACGTATCCCGGGAAATTTTAACATTTACCTTTTTGAACAGACCTCTTACAAAAGTTTTTCCGAATACACAGTGGAAGAAAATGGCCTTTTGGAACAACTACTTTCAAAATGACATTGGATTACACAAACATCACTTTTTTTCCATTCAGTTCGTACTACGAATATTCCTTATGGAATTGAAACAGATATCTTTCATAGGAACGCAATGCAAAATATGAGAGGGTATTGATATTAAATGTCATTTATATGAAACAGGGATTACATGCCTTCAATATGTTACTATATTTCTAAATATTACAGAAATAAAAACCGGATTATATTACTGTTAATATATTTATTAAATCCCAATTTATTCATAGAATCCCAAACAGATTATATATTTTCCATTTTCCCGCCAATTTTAACCTTACTACAAGAAAGGGGACAAGGTAAGATTTTTTTTATATTTTGCTATGTTGTGAAGGTTTTCTATAAAATAATAACATTGAAAATGTTTGCTGTTGCAGAACTGATGATTTCTTTATATTCCATTTGAAAACTGGACAATTTACTTTCAAATTCACCTGGTTTAATACAGGTATCAACTGCAAGAATAGTGCCTAAATTAGTACCTAGTTGAAATTACCAACTAGTGATTATAAAATTCACATTTTATAAATCAATCATTCAGAACATAGTAATATTCAAACATGATTTTTGTGGAATGAAATGGTTTTTAAAAATTAAAAACCTTAAGGCCCAGTCATAATAGCTATTATGGATCTTTATCTATAATTTTGGTGGGATCAATTGAAAATAATGGAATTTGAGGTGTAAATATTTGTAAAAATTATACTAACAATTGAATTCGTCATTAAATAATCAGCAAATTAGGTCATCTAAGAACCTAAAAGAAAAGGTGAACAATTTACCATGGCAGCTGTCATAAATGAAAACTTATTGAAATAAAAATGTGTTTGGAAATGTGACAGATATTCTAATTAATTAACGGGAACTCAATAAACGACGAATTAGCTGACATTATAGAAGAAAATAGGGAATTTGGCACTGATATGTACTTAATCTTTAAAAATAGGCGGACCACAGACCACATATAGATCAACAGTGATTCAGTTATGTAATAGGAAATATTCTTTTCCGATATAGTTGGAGAAAAATAAGATCATCAAAGAGTTCCTAAATAATAAGTTAAAAAAATGATGATTTACCTCAATAAAACACTTTTCCTTAAAACTAGAGGGATGTCGAACTGTATTGACTTCTAGGAAACGAACGTAGGACTGGAAAATTTGACAGTTGACTTAAAGAAGGTTATGTCTTGTGACGTATTTTTTATGCGATCATATGCAATAGGTCACGAGCGCGCTAAACGTTAGATTTCTGCATTCGAATTAACGCGCACAGTGACCAATGACCCTGTTGCATTTCTTTTGAAACTACAGGCAAGATTGTTTGCATTCGTTTTGGGTCGTAAAGGTCGCGGCAGGCTATTCGGACTTGTCTAGCTCTTTCTAGAGCCAAGATTGATACAGTCGTTCTATATTTCAGAATCCATACCTGCTACAGAAAGGCTAGCTGTGAATTTTGAAATGGACGTGTGCTTTCGGTTCTGTTTTCTGTTCTTCAAAAAAAACACATAACTTCGAGTAAATTTTTACTGATGAAAGAAAAAGACAACTGACAGCAGATAAGGAACTATACGTTTGAAAAATACCATACAAGCGGACTTTGTATGCATAAACTCTACCATAGAAGTTTGAACGTAAAATGCATTTTTCGATTCATAACCATTCCGATTAGGATTTTTTTATATACGAGTTGAGTTGCTTGTTCGAGGTCTCTCTTATGGTCAGCGGCGGCTCGTCAGAGGAGGCTATTCATCGCAATAAATCAAAAGATATTGACAAATGATTTTGAACCGCCAAACGCACCGCCCATGAACGAATAACGAATAAACGATTAACCCGAAATAATAAATGCCATAACGTTGCAAGGGAGCCAAGCCTCCGACCGCTTTAAAAAACACAAGCTTCGCGAGACCGATCCAACCAGTGACATATGTCCCGATTTGTAATTTCAGTTGCAGAAATTATAGCGTTAGAGGAGACTATACACCAGTTGGTCTTCGTTAGTGTACGACTGCGTTTGTTTTTTATCTAATTATTCAGACAGGATGTCGTGACGGACCTGGACTGAATAATATTTCAGTAAATCGTTTCAGTGTTTCTGATAATATTGTTTTTGGTAATATTTTTAATGTGTTTTCAAAGTGTTTTCTTTCAGTTTCAAGGTGTTTTCAGGTTTTCACTTTTCGGTAAGTTTTTTTTTCATTTATTATGGATATGTTGGACGAAATTAAAAAATCTGACGATATAGACGATTGAATGATGACAAATAATTTCTAACCTTTATCTTATGATAATAAATTTTACATAATTGAAACTCTGGAAAGGCCTCAACTGAATTTGATTTCAATTAAAGCGTCAGATAATCGACAAAATCGACAATTTAATATTAGTTGGTACGATAAATGCGATTGGTTAACCGGCTCCATTTAACAAGAAAAACTTCTTTGCTCTGTGTTTTATTTTCAGTACAAACCGAATACCAAACGTGGTCTAAAATAGCATACTCCGATTTAAAAAATTACCTCGTTCTACAGAAAGACATTTTAAATGTAAGGGGCAAATATTTTCGTCTTGTAAATTAAAATTGTTTAGCTAACAAAATATAGCAACAGCTCTAGATACAGCTCAAGGCCATAATTTCTCTTAATAATCAGGTTAGGGATAGTCGGTCGAATACAAAAAAACTTATGGATATTAGGATTTATTTGGGTTCCCAAGAATTAGCTTTTCGCGCACACGATGAAACCGAAGATTCGATTAATCGCGGCAATTACAAGGAAATTTCAATGTTATGGGGCAAATATAATTTACAATTTGGCACTTTATTAAACAGTAGCGTTTTTTCGGACACCTCAAAAACCATCCAAAATGGGCTTAATGACAGTGTGATATATATTATTAAGGAAAACATAAGCAAGGAGATTAAAATTATCTCTTTTTTTGCATGGGAAATTGATGAAACTACCGATATTACCTGGACATTCCAACTTTCAATAGTTTTTGGATGTGTCAAAGATGGTAATGTGGTAGAACGTTTTATGGGTTTTCATGATGTTTCATCTGGGCGCACACCGACGATTTGTTAAATTTTTTAATTCATATGTTTGACACCTATGATTTTAGACAAAATTTAATTGCGCAAACCTATGATGGGGCTACGGTTATGGTTGGTCGTTTAAATGGTTCACAAACTAAAATAAAGTCCATAGCTCCTCATGCACTTTCTACGCATTATCATGAACATGTCCTAACTTTAGTATTCAGCAAAGCGTGCAACAACATAAAAATTTTTGCGCCTCCGGCGGGCTTTTCTGTGTTTACATAGTCTTTATGACTTTTGCCTCCCATGTTCTCCAATGCACGAGCCGCCGCTGGTTTCAGCAGCTATGCGATATTGGTGAGAGTTGAGATATATTCGTGGTTGCCCACCTTTCAGGGGTGTTCCCCTAGATTTTGAGAATAACGTTACAAATTTGTGGCAGGACTCTGATAAGTGAAAATGTATTTTAGAATCGAAATGTGACGTCAAAGTCAAAATCTCGGTACTATGATGTCTATTTCTAATGTAATCCACCTTCACCGTCAACGTCGATAGAATTGCTTCCTAACAAAATTCTAGAGCATGCGAATTCTTTACTTGTATATGTGACAGAAAGAGATAAGTAATGAATGAAGGGTATATTTGCAAGAAAAACAAAAAAAAAATACTTTGGGAAAGGCTCACTGCCTTCTTGGCAGTGAGCCAAGAATGGATAGCCTTCTGCATCTGTGCGGCTAAGATGGCTGCCTTAGTGCGGCAAGCCGGTATGCTTTTAAGATTCGAGAGTAGAGAGGACATCATTCCACCAAGGACTCCAATAATCAGAACAACCATCTTGACAAAGTGATCTAGATAGAGCCTGCGGAGTTCGAAGAGAAAAACTCGATATTTTATCCGAGTTTGATGAAACACTCTATAAAGTAATTCTATCAAAAATTTACTGAATATCCATTAAATTGAAATCAAAAACAGTTTTGTTCTCTTCTTTCTGATGACTTCTACTAAGTGCTATTTGATTCAATATGTTCAGACATTGATTTATCATAATGTAGCTGATGTTCAATTAATTTATTCAATGGGTATTAGGGCATAATTGGCAAATATTATTTTTACCTATTTGTATCCCTTGAGTATCCTTAGATTCATATTTGTATATTCACGGGAATCAGTTTGCCAATATTTTTCAACATTTTTGCAGCTACTGCTCTAATTGATAGTTATCACTGAAAAACATTACAACCGCGACTTTGTTCGACTGTGACAAATCAATTTGAAGATATACATATGTATGCGCAGACCCTTAATCTATGCACCCTCTCGTCTTCCGTTCTGTTCGAAAACATCCCTTAATACGAGAAGTGCGCCAACACGGTTAAACGGGGGGTGTTTACGGATGCTAACTACACTTTGTTCTTCTGTGTACTGCGGGTTCATTCCGAAAGAAAAATGTTCGCTGGATTCGGTATGTTAAATAGTTGGGTATGTAGTGGTCTGTGACGTATATTTAGACTGATGTTTAGGAAGGGCATTGATTTCGTTTATGATTGTAATCTAAAATATCAAATCAGTCGAAAATTTATTACCAGTCTCTAAACACTGACTCCTTCGAGATGATAGAAGTGGTAACTAGCTGTATTTCATGACCTTTCAAAGGTCTTTGATAACGTTTCGTATTCCTTCTTTTACAAAAGACTTCATTACTACAGAGATAAAATAATCTAATTTGAATCGAAGTGTGATATTTCTAGCATTGGATGGGGTGCCCCAAAGGTCTTTTCTGGTATATTATATTATATGTAAATGAAGTTCCACATTCCATGAATACCGAATATCTCGTTTTGAAGAATCACCCTGATCAATATGAACAATAATTCGAGAAGGCAATGAAAAAATAGAAATTTTTTTGCAGATAATGAAATGACATTCTCACTTTCAGTCCAGAAAAACTGGAATTTTGGCAA
>WOGP01008231.1:0-11326 GCA_015342065.1 Leptinotarsa undecemlineata
ATGGCCTGTCAACATGTGGCCGAAATGTAGACCTCCGCTGTTGCGAATTTATGAAATTTTAAATTTATTCAAGAGATTGATTTTCTCTCACAATTGTTGAATGGAAATTGTTCTACAATCTTGATATTTCAACAATAATCTCATATAAGAAAGTTGACATTTCACAGGGTTTTCTGAATTGCTATTCTTCAACAAGAATCATCTGTAAGGTTGGCCTGTATGAGAAAACTTGCATGAATTGGTTTTTTCCTTACAATTATTTGCTTACTTCTACTGCTTATAACGTATATTTTTTCAATATTTTGATTTTCTTAAAAGTATATATTTTTCCTTGGCACACTCATCTACAGACCACATCTTCATTGTAGGAAAAATATTATATAATATCATGAATTATGCGTCGACTGCAAGTTTAGGTGATCTTTCAAAATAATGAGAAGTCATTTTGAAATTTATATAATTTGATTAAGTTTTGAAATATCGAGAATTTTCATCTCAAATTATTGAACACGAAAATTTTGCACGTGTTTTGATATTCAGTTTGACATTCAATTTGAAGATGAAACGCCTTTCTAGTTGATCATGAATAATTATCACCTCGACAATTCGTAATAAATACTCATCATTTTATAATCGACAGTTTAAACTATCGATTAGCTATCATCGAACGTTTAAACTGTCGATTACCTTAACAGGCAGATTAAGGTGTCGATTATTTATAATCAACACTTTGACTAGCTATACTCGACTCGATATTCATAATCGAATCAGTTTTTTCATTCAGTTTGAATTCCAAACTTTCTTTGTGGAATTGAATCACATATTATTCTCAGGATCGATACACAATATAATATATGAAATGATTACTATATAAAATTTCACTTACACATATCATCCTTAATGGCGGAGTTCGAAGTTTAGGAATAAGACAAGGGTCTTCTCACCTCATCAGCACCGTTCTGGATAATATTACAAGATAGAACACACATTTTATTCATAATATTACGAATTCATGTCACGGATGAGACAAATATATTGTCATGCCACTATGACAGAACGTAAACACATTCATACGCTGATTTCACTTTATCTTAGCCACATACATCTTGTTCAAATTGAAAGGGTATATATTTAGTTATAATCTTAGTTTATGCGATAAAAAGCCTTCTGACTTTCTCCCTCCACCTCTATACAATAAATTGTTGGAAATTTCCAAAGAAAAACGAAATCAATGGAGTTCAAAATGAACTATTTACAAAGATTCGTAGATTATGAACTTAATTGCTTTCTTCCTTCCTTTAGAAGTTTTCCACAATTTTTATATGAAGATGGAGAAGTAATAGTCAAAACGTTCACGAGCTCAAAAACTAATCTCTACTTGAAATATACCCCTTTCCATTCTTTCTTCACTTTTTTATACATCACCAATGGACATGTTACTTGAATGATCATTCAATACATGTCAATGATCAATGAATGAAGTATTTTTCTATTAAATTGCTTAAATGAACTTTAACGTTTTCATCAATCATTATTACTATTATAGATCCGAAGAAGCATGCTATTTTGTCAACAAAAATCATAAATATTATCAAATATCCATGAGCCAGCATTTGTCGTAAACGCCAGAAATGCAATACTCTCCTCGACACACGTTTCACCAACCAAGTTGGCATTATCAGGGGTTGAAGAAAACTTTCGATGACGTCAATTTGGTTGATGAAACGCTCGCCGAGAATAGTATTGCGTTTCTGGTGACTGAAAGAAGTGTTCGTTGTTGGATTCATTCTATACGAGAGATGTTTTTCAGTTTTACCATTCATTAGCAAATATTTAAAATTATAATTATGACATTACTTAGTCCACAAGATTATATATCTTAATTCATTTGAAATATTCATACAATTTTTACTGGTTTTCCTAAGGTTTAAGTAGTATATATATTATCAAAAATCAGTTGTTCGGTTCGATTAGCTAACATTTTCACTGTTGTCTACGTTGAATACGTTTTCAAAGTATTGATAGTAAAACTGAAAATGTCACTAAGTATCTTTCCCTTTCTTTATCTCTTCATTTGGGTTATTTCAAAAAATCGCAACTTAGGAGAACTATAATATAATTTGTATTTATATACGGTTTTGAACAGATCTAAATTTGATTTCAGTCAGAACAACAGCTGTCGTTTCTTTACGAATGACATCCCTCAGGAGTCAAAACTTGTGCGAGCTAAAAGTCAATGAGGTCTTATCTTTCAACATGCGATTACAGGTAAATCCAAAAACTGCTCAGATCAAGTAATTCAAGAAGAAACTCAGCGAACGATCATATAACAATCATTTTCATTTCATTTCGGTCGTCTGAAATCATGATGATTCGCACCTCAGCCCTTAAAAAACAAATTTGGCAAATATTGCTGTTCTAGTTGGCGTGGATGGTTCATAGTCAGGCATTTTTATTTTATTTCAACGATCTGAAAAATAATGTGCATCGACAGTGATGAAACCAATAGGAAACAGATACAATTTCCGTCTCCTCGAGCGTCCGGCAGAAACAGGAACACCATTTAACCGAATCACTCGTGAAATTATCTTGCCAGAACAATAGCCGTCGTTTGAGAAAGAAGCTGCACGGATCATACCGTGCCCGTCATTATAATGTTACTTCCGCTTGTCTTAGGTCATGTTTGACCTCGCCGATATGTTCAGCTACCCATACATCCTAGCAGTTATCGTGGCCCTTCGATAAACATTCGCAGCTGAAATGGAAAAATATGATATTCCTTCGGTTCATTTCAACAATGACTCACCTATGATTTTTTTTTTAATATAATTGAATACCAATTCGGCCTCGCTTTCTAGTTGGGAAGGCTATTTCTAACATTTGTAAATGAATCCTAAACTATTGATTTTATGAGAAAATGTATAATGTACATCTTTACAGAATTGCCACAAAAATGTTGATGTGATAATTCTCGATATTTCAATAATTTGTGGAAACTCAACCATTGTTGACAAAATAGTCTGCCGATTCCTCGGGTTTACCATTTTTGGTCAAAAGTTGCTAAACTATTTGAATTACAAAAAACGTTTTTCACTATTTTAACAAAATCCCGATTTATTTTTGATAATCTCTGACTTCCACCATATGTTTTTGAAATCAACAAAAAAGGTTCTTTGGGTCTTTTCTCTATAAATTTTTTGACAAATTTGTCCTTTGTTATAGTTAATCAGGTCATTTGATAATTTACGGGTAGTTTTTCAACAATTTTTTGGAGGAGGACAGAGATTATGAAGGAAAATTGTTTCATAAATATTTCCCGTACTTTTTTCAAAGTCATACGATAATATGTTTAAACAAAATAATTCTTTGTTTCGTACCTATTTAGCAAGCAGCGCTCTAAATCTTTTTTTTTGTTTCAGAACCTAGCAACTACGTTTGCAGTACCTGCAAAGCACGCCTTCATTCGGCTTGGAGACTGGTACAACATGTTCAGCACGCGCATGGAATCAAAATCTATGTAGAAAGTTCACCTTCAAGTTCAAAAAGCGGCAACAACAATAATCATAGTGCAAGTAGCACGACAAGTAGTTCTTCAGGGTGTTCATCTGGTGGTGGCATACCACCCCCTCCTCCGAATATGAGACATCACCTGCTGCCCCCTCCTGACATGCACAATCCATTTGGTGTGGGAGGTTTACTGAGGCTACCTTTACCACCTCTCAATCATGGCCCAGTTCCACCAACGCCACTTTTTTCACGACCCGAACATCATTACCGGATAGACCAACTAG
Source organism: Leptinotarsa undecemlineata (assembly GCA_015342065.1). Lineage (NCBI taxonomy): Eukaryota > Metazoa > Arthropoda > Insecta > Coleoptera > Chrysomelidae > Leptinotarsa > Leptinotarsa undecemlineata. Next base: position 3,792 of record WOGP01008231.1, read on the forward strand.
TGAGCGAGCAATTTCGCCACCACGGATTGAATTTGGCAGCGGCTGCTGCTGCGGTTGCTGCAGGAAATGTTCCACCACCTCCGCCTCATCCGAATTTTCCATCGCCAGCTGAGAGAGTCAGTTCAGTGAACAACTTACCGCCCAGAGACCGGAATACTCCTAATCAAGCTCTTTCTTTAGAACCACAACTGGATTTTTACTCACAGCGGTTGAGGCAATTGGCAGGCACCACCAGCCCGGGAGCGGCGCAGGCGAGCTCGCCGTCACCCCGCAAGCACTCACCGCCTTTCGCAAGTCCTTCCCCTTCTCAATTGCCGCCAACTTCTATCCCCAATAATACCAGTTCTGGTAGTAGTAACTTCAATAATAACAACAATAACAACAGTAGCAATAGTGGAAACAGTAGCAGACCACCCAGTACATCTCCACCTAATAAAGGGGAAGAACAGCTCATAAACACTCCCCGGTCAGCGTCAACTCCACCTGGCAAACCGGGATCACCTAGAAATTCGAATTCTGCTGATGCAATTCACGCTTGTGATTACTGTGGTAAAAAATTCCGTTATCTGAACAACCTAGAAGTTCATCGCAGAGCTCATACGGGAGAACTCCCTTATAAGTGTACAGTCTGCGATCATGCTTGTGCTCAGAATTCCAAACTCAAGAAACATATGAAAATACATAGGACATCAGTAGATCGAACTAGTAATGCTGGCTCTGTAGAGACTTTGGATGGTGACGATAGCGAGGATGAAGAGCTGGAAGATGAGGAAGAGGATGAGGAAATCGACGAAGAGGAAGCGGAAGATTTGAGTTTACCCAGTCAGATTCCAAAAAACGCTGCGAATCCATCAGCTTCACTGGTCGGTGAACTGATGGATAAATTTGGATTCAACAATATCGCGCAGTACAGTGAAGCTTACAAACAAGCATTACAAGAGTCTAACACAGCCATGAAACTTCATTTAGCAAGTAAAGATCGTGACAATAACAATACAAGTTTATCCAGCCAATTAAAAATGAGGGAGGAATTTTCCAAAGGAATGCTGCCTGGTCCACCACCCCAGCCGCTTCCGTTATTCCCCCCGTTCAATGATTCCTACGACACATCTAAGAGACTGAAGTTAGAGTTAGATCGAAACGATTGGTGGCTACCAGGTTTAACCCGTGATTCGAAAGGAGGAATACCAGGGCCTAGTGCACTTCTTCCAAACCCTCTGATGAAAAAGGAGTCCAGGAGAAATGATACTTGCGAGTATTGTGGTAAAGTGTTCAAGAACTGTTCTAACTTGACCGTTCACAGAAGATCTCATACCGGCGAAAAACCCTACAAATGTGAACTATGTTCCTATGCATGTGCCCAAAGTTCCAAACTAACGAGACACATGAAAACGCATGGTCGGATAGGCAAAGATGTGTACAGATGTAGATTTTGTGAAATGCCGTTTTCAGTTCCGTCTACTCTAGAGAAACATATGAGGAAATGTGTGGTCAACCAAGGAAAAGGTCACTTACTCAGCACGTTGCCCTTGTTGTCGGGAGATGAAGATTCCTCTACAAGTATCACTTCTAAAGAGGCAGTATGACTCTATCCGTGGGGTGGTATGAGATTGCCCCCGCCACCTCCAAGTTTAACGTACTAGTCCCAATAAACTATTTGAAAGAATTGTTATTGTGAAAAGTGATTGGCCTCTGTTAGTAAGTCTGGTGAAATTTGATATTTCAGTGACCTTGACTTGCAAATTGAACTAGGAAAATCGCATTGGTAGTTTGACGAATATGGTTATTTCAGTAAACTTATTAATCAAATTATTTTGTTGACGTCAACGACTGTGCTGTGTCCACGCTGAAAAGGTATAGATCTTACCTTGAAAATTTCCATATTTGTAATACCCATGCATTTTTTCGTATTTTTTAAATTATCTTTGTATATTATTACTTGAAAATTATTCCTGAACTACAGAAAATAGGAATACGATCATGTTGTTCTTTGTAACCGATACCAAAGCAATGTTTAACTTTTTCTTATTGATTGATTATTGAGTTTATTGATTAATTATTACTTGTAAATTTGTAATTAAATTTATATTTTGAGACTGAGGGTTGCAAGATTGGGTTAAGTATTATGTTATATAGGTAAAGACACTTAGGCGTCGTACCTCCGAACTTACAGCCCCACTGTACATTCCCTATCATATCGTTTTTTGGCCAGTATACGCTGAGTTTGTATATATTTTATTTATTATATGTTCGGTTAGACCTACTGTATCATGAAATGAATTGTTCAATATATAATGTTTCCCGGTGTCACTCTCAAATGTGTTGTATAATTGATGATCCCAAATCACTAATATATTTTTTGTATGCAGAGTAATAAAAGCTACTTCACAAATATTTTCAATTCACTAAAATATCACCATCAGTTGAAAATAATTTCGAAAGGACTTCATTTAGAGTAAAAACATAAGTACAATTTTGCAGCTATCTAGAAGTTGAATTTTTATTGATTATGTGATTAGTATTTCATTGAGGATACACTATATTTTTTGTCTATTTTCCACAATACTTTTATATTTGTTGACACGTTTCGGTCATTACACAATTTTCCGTTAGTTTTGAAAATGGTGTAAGGACCAAAACTAGTCAACAAATATAAAACTATTGTGGAAAATAGACAAAAGTGTGATTTTATAGTTTTCATAGGGAACAAGAATTTCTACAAAATAAACAAGTCATCAATCAAAGAAGTACCTATGATTAGTATTTCCCAATAAATCTAAAGGAACTAAAGTCAACCATAGTTGCTGAAACATACTCCCACTATAGTAATTTCAATTGTGTGTACATTGGAAATGTTTGTTCAGTTGGAAATTTACTCTGCATACTCTGAGATATATGAAATTCAACATTCAATTCCGAAAATCAATTAATTTATTTCCTGTATAAAACCTTAATATCAAATTTTAATTATAATTATAATTCTTAATAGAATTTGTATTTTTGTGAATCCTTTTAGTAATGAAATGAATTGAAGAATAAATCATGTATTATTATTATGTATGTATTATTTTGAAATATCACCAAAGTGATTTACGAGTATATTTGTTTATTTTTGTTGTTCTGTGATTTGGGATTAACAACGGCACAATATCGTACTTCCTGTACAAAAAAATGTTTATGGACTTAAATGTGTTAGATATTTGACTTAACCTTATAACAGGGTTATAATAAAACTATTTCAGGGTTAAAATAAATCAATTTTGAAACAAATAATGAATTTCTATTTGCTGTTTCATACTGAGTTATTGCAATATTTAGTCAAAAAGTGGACCAGGGTCTTCATTAGAACAGTATGTCTCTGACGAGAAAATCGAAACTAAGTGTAACTATTAATGTTTATATGTTATTTCAAATATTTTAATTTATTTGAAAATATGGCTGTAGCACTTTACGATGTTCGTATGGGCTACACTGTACTTAATATCAATGTGTTCCTATACTGACATCACTTTTCAGTGTGTGTTTAAATTAAATCTATTACAACCGACTGTTTGTGTTTCAATCATATCATACGCCTAAAGGTTAAATAACCAAACAACCCCAGATAATGGAATATTACCGTTAATATTGAAAAAATAATTACAAAATATAATCATTCATGTGTTCTGTCACTATAAGGTCATCTCATAATCAAAATCATTTTTCTGTTCTTTTATAAAATATTCATCATTGCTCACTACTGAGAAGTGAAAAAGGTCGCATAAAATGTAAACGTTTTTCAGAGTATCAAGTTTTTTTTCAAAATTTAACCCTATAAAAATCGAAAAAAGCAACAATATGATTGTGAATGAAATCAAAAAGTGACTGGCCAATGAGATCGTCATCACATTTATCAGTAGTAAACTACTGTAATAGGTATAAAAGAGTGTTGGGAAGCCCCACCTCGATAATACAAAAATGAAGAAAGTAAACTTAGAATCCACAGATGGTCATTCTTCAAATAACGAACTATTATTAACGAAACGAGTACATAGTACACTCTCTAAATGAAAAAAGCCTCAAATGATTACTGGAAAATCCTTTTTTTATTCATTAGGTTGATTCACGTCATATTGATGTATTTATAGTTATATATTGTCGCTTTTGAGTAGAGGATTCATTCAAAAAGTATTGACTTCATTCGCAGAAAATTTTACTCATAATACAAACGAATTTTTTCAAATGAAATTGAATTTTCACTTATTTGCTTCCAATTTGAACTTTCATCAGACAGATTAGAATCTAAAAGTTGACAAATTTTCATTTAAACACAATCTAACAAAATTGTTTCAAATTGTATTACTAAATACAATTTTACGAGGGTGGTCTGAAAAGTTTCCGACCTAACAAAGATACAAACAATTTTTTAATTTTTTTTTGTTCGTCAACATAGTCTCCTTTAAACTCTACACACTTCTCCCAGCGGCAGCGATGCTTTCATCTCTGTAACCAGTTAAAATAGTACTCTGTGTTTTTTTCAGCAAAATAATTGTTGACGAAGGTGATTGCCTCTTCATTTGACTAAAATCTCTATCCTCCGAGCGTAATTTTCAGATTAAGGAACGAAAAGAAGTCGCTTAGCAAATGTGGCCGTTTTATCGCTAGTTCTACCTTCAGCTTGTCAATTAATGATGCGTAGTACGCTCCTGTAAAGGTTTTATCTTCTTCTTGAAGATGATCAATTGGTGATCGAAACATAACGAAACATAACATCGAAAAATAACGATTTGGTATTGGGAAAAAACTCCAGTAAGTCACGTCCCTACTGTTCATCTTCTCCCAAGCTCTTTCGTTTAAATTTAGCTGCCCAGAATGGTACTGTGGTAAATAATGGTGCAGAGTTTCCATACTCTGAATCCAACTCATCTTTGATTTGCGTAGGCGTATTGCCTTTCAAAAACCAATATTTAATGACAGCTCGATACTCGATTTGGTCTATTTTCATAAAAACACTCACATCAACTCACTCAAACGACAGTTACATAACAACTTCACGTCGAAAATGGCTGAAACTTTGGTGAGTAACTGTCAACATATGACCAAGGGAATTCACTAGCTTTTATTTATGTGTGCTGCCATCTTCATGTTGAGGGCGGAAACTTTTCAGACCACTCTTGTATCTGTCATGAAATTAGGATTCTTCATTTTCCTTTTCGGTTTTTCTCTTCTCTGGTAGTTTTATGTTATCTCACCTCAAGTGAAGCTTCAATTTAAAGAGAATAATGTATATAAATGAAAGGAAAATTTCAACAATTCATCATATTGATTAGAGATAGAAATGTTCAGAATCTCAATGCACTGTAAAACCTAGAATATCATAAATTAGATCATCAATCGCAGCTTCATTATACAGTGTCATCCCCAAGGTATGCACCATATGGGAAACTTATTTATTAATGGTTTTCCGACAACATTTTATTCTTGATAAAAGTTTGTGCATCTCCTAAAACTGAACATGCAATAACAAAATACATTATAACACATGTAATGTAGGAGAAGCCTTCAAATATTTGATTTTGAGACAAGAGTAAAGTATTCTTATTTTGAAAAACCTCAGGACACCTTATTTAAAAAACTTGTTCAGCATTGAGAAATACATCTAGATTGGAAGTCATTGCCACCTAAGTGAAGTTTTATTTTTTTATTTTTTTTTAAACGGGGTCTACGAAAAATAAATAGCTAAGCGATAAATAGACAGCATTCTGTATAGGATGGTTCATTTTAAAAGCCTGCAATATTACAAATTACACAACTATGGTGTTAACCACGGTAAATTTTTTTGAAGAGCAAAATAATTTTCAAAATTTTTGGTGAAAAGTTATTTTTGTTTTTTGTTAACACAGGAAATTACTCAATATTATACAGTATTGTAACAATAACTTAATATTCAATAGTATCAGATCACAAAAAATCAAAATAAAATAGGTGTTTCGGAACAAACTCATTGATTTTCTGGATATTATTTTGGACAAGAACCTCTCCAGAAAATCAATGGAGTAGTTGTTTCAGATGGATATTTCCATCCAGTTTATATTCGAGAGAAACTTCCGGACATGATCTGCATACACAAATAAAACATAGAATATCTATGTTTTATTTGTGTATCTGATAATCTATTTCTTTTTTCAGGAGTTTCCCGTTTCCTAAACAGAGTGTATAAATGATATGTGGGAGGGTGGGAGGATGGGAGGACGGTAACTGTTTTCCTAATAGAAGTAGAGAAAAATATCTCAAGTAAAAGTTGTAGAGAGTAATAGAAGGCTATATTTGAAAATTAATCATCAAAGTATAATGTGTTTAGTGAGTGATTTGTGATTGAATGGACCGATTGATGAAAATCCAAAATGCATTTAAAAAACACTTCATTGTGAAATTTTCACTCCACAGTTTCACAAAAACGCAACACGTATTTTGCTTTTCAATAGTTCAGGCTTATAGACAAGTGTGAAAATTTCTTGTATAAATGACATATCAATTTTGTTTCATTTCTAATAAAACACCGTATATATTTTTATCGGATTGATTACTTTGAAGTTGAGGTGGAATTTGTGTCACAAAATGATTTCATTCTCCACCCAATGTCTTCAATAGTATCAAATTGAATGAGGAAATTCATCAACTAAATATCATTGACATGATCTTTTAGTATTTTCACCGGATGGAGCTTCCTTCATATGGAAATAATCAAAACTCTAGATCGTTTTTTCATCATTTTTTTTTAAATAGAACACAATGTAAACAAAGACATAACATTATAGTCAACAGTCCTAGCTTTCAAGAAATGTTGGGTTGGACTGGTTGGTTTCTGTCGAAAATGAATTTGAAGAGAGCATTAAAAAGGAACCAAACAATCTGAACCTGAAAGAACAATACAGAAATTATCGAAACATGTTGAACAGTTTCATCAAGAACCCAAAAATCAATTTCTATAAAAATCTCGTGGACAAATCACAAAGACATTAAAACGCTATGGGAAACGGTAAAGGACATTTCTGGGATAAATTAAAATACCAAAAATCAAATGATAAAAAGGGAAACAGGTAGTCACATCTATGACAAAAAAGAGATTGCAGATTGTTTCAATAACCACTTTTTCTCGAATGGGCAAAAACTTGCGAAAAAATACCTTAACAAGTACAATTTCATCTCAAATAACCAGTATGCATCAAAAGAAGGGATTTCTACCCAAGATGCTATTGTTTTCCCACATCCAAAATAGTAGAAAATCTAAAAAAGAGTAAACTAAGTCCATGTGTTTTTTAGATCTTGCTAAGGCCTTCGATACCCTGAACCACTCACAACTGTTGGCGACCTTGCAAGATATGAGTTTCAGAGGAAACACATGGAGTGTCTAATGTCACTAATCTACTCTTTTTTTTATATTCTGTTTAAATCTGTTTCTGTTTAAAATCTGTTTTTCCGTTAATCAGCTGCCGCCCCATACGAACGACAACTCTCAGAAGTTGAGAAACTTGTGCGAGCTAAGGACTAACGAG
>WOGP01008232.1:0-11325 GCA_015342065.1 Leptinotarsa undecemlineata
GGGACAGTTCCTATCGACCTGCTGATTGAAGAAAGGGCCCATTTATATCGACTGAGGAAGGAAAATTCACAGGCCAGAGAAGAAAAAATCGTCAAGTGGCAACAGAGATCGGAAGAAAACACCACTGTTGCCCAATGGACCAGGATGCTGATCCCAGATATTGCCACCTGGGTAGGATGTCAATTTAGGCAGGTTGACTACTTCTTCACACAGTTCTTGAGTGGGCATGGTTTATTCAGGGCGTATACTTTTTGAATAAGAAAGACCCAAGACGACGAGTGTTTGTACTGCGGGAAAGAGGATACAGCAGGGCACACTGTGCTAAAGTGTGACAGGTGGGCGAGACAACGATCACGCGTGGAAATGGAGATCGGAAATGTTCTGTCCGCAGATAACGTGATCGAACAGATGATGGATAATGGAGACAAATGGGGCAAAATATACTCCTTCATAAGATAGGTCATGAGGAACAAGGGAGAGATATGCGGAAAAAGAAAACTAGGAGCCCAAGAAATATTGGAGGGAAGAATAAATTGACAGAAGAGGGAGGGATTTTTAGCTAGACGGACAAGGACAGAAAGGGTTTTGCCGGGGTATACAAACTTGTTTTGGAGTTACTTCATTTGACAATTTTTGCTACCTTCGTGGTAAAGATAATGTCTCATCATCATCACACCACAAAAAGTGATGAAGAACTTTAGACTATAACAAGTCTCTCACATAATCTCTGTGTTTGAGCAAGTGAAACAATCACACTGTCTGCGTATGCGTATACATTTTGTATTAAAACAAATAAGCTCGACAAAGCGATCCAAAGAAAAAAGTGGAAAATAGATAATAGTGTGAAAAACAAAGAAAACACTTTTCAATAGCAACACAAACTAAAAAATAATTCAAAACTGATTTTAGATTGTGTTCAACATCGTTCACTGGCTTGATGTAACTAATGATTTTGAATAATTCTAAGATCAGAACAGACCTATTTACAAAAAAATCATCTTTATCAGAAAAAAGTGTGGACGGGGTGCAGTATATCTATTGTTATAAGTACTTGGAGAGGAGATGTTTGCCAGATTGGAGCCATAATAAAAATATAATTTAAAGCACACAACAGTTTTCTACAACAAACATTTTTTTCGTAAATACATTTATTCTGATTTTAAACTTATCGAAAATCTTTGGTAACATCAAGCCATATGACTAAGTATCGACTCATCATCGTGCTTTTCTGGGCTTACAGATTCCTCTGGCTTTTCGTATCTGTGGAATAGTAGAGACTGAGCAAATCACTGGACCAAAATGTGTTGGTCTTCGAGGAAGCTCAACATTGGCGGAAAGAACAACCTACATGAAACTTTGATGGCACCTCATAAGGTTCTATTACCACCGCTTCACATAAATCTGGCATTGATGATACAATTTGTAAAGTCCCTTCCTTGAGATGTAAATTGCTTCAAAAACTTGATATCTAATTTTTCAGGCCTCTCAGAGACAAAGTTGAAGGAAAATGTTTTCGTTGAACCAGATATTAGACGACTTATGGCTGATCCAAATTTCTTCACAGCCATAACATCCTCAAAGAGAAGAGTCAATTGCCAGCAAAAAGGTCATGAAGAAATGTTTAGGCTATAAAAAACCCTCACTGAAAACAAATGATCAAAAATTCTTTTGAATATTCTTTTTGAATAATTCTTTTTATATTGAAAGCATTTTGCGCTTTACTTTGCTTAATGAGTTTCGAAGTATTATCAAACATTTCCAATATGAAAATATGCAGAGAAATAAATGAGGGATTCTGACTGAACCAGATAAAAACTTTTCCGCATATGCAAACACTTCAAATATGAAAATATGTGGAAATGAATTGAAGTTAATGAAGCCTTCTAGGCGTACCCGATAAAAAGTTTTTGCATACTGGTATAAATTGAAGATTCAGCGAGGACCAAACAGTATCATTTGGTTTGTAGACCATATTGTCAGTCAAAATGAAAATTATTGCCCTTTTAACATTTTTCTGTGTCTTAATAGCCATAGTAAATTCTTACCCGGGTCATATCGAAGACAATGAGGATGATTTACATGATTTGATAGATCTCGATGGGGAAGTGGATGTCAATAAACCACTAGTGAGAGGTAAAACTTCAGTTTCTCATTTTTTTATTTCATGGAACTTGAATATTAGTCATTGCAGAATAATTTTGTTTAATATTTATGCTACACTATAGTTGGCTATTCCCAAAAAATTTCTGAGTTGACTCACATTTTATTATCATATCAATATTCCATCGACTAGAAAAATAAAATATTATCAGCGTGTTACTGTATCAGTGATATCTGTGAAAAATATGTTAATAATAAAAACAATTAATGATCTTTATTTTTACGTGACGTTGTTTCAGAACAAAAATAAAATTAAATACAAATGATTATGTTTAGATCACTGTTGACTGAGCAAATCAGTTTCGAGTTTACTTTTGAATAGCGGCAATGATTAATTTTTCAAAGATTCACTGAATTAATTATACATTGTTGCAGCATAATACGTGAAGGATCGTTCATAGTTAGTGCTGTTATAATTAAAAATATCAAAATTATTGTTGAATCTAAGGTTTCTTGAATGTATCTGTCTATGAAGGAGTTTTTGCACCAAATAAGAGGGTTGTTGTTTTTTTATCAGTTCGCAAATGAAACAGGCGAAATACAATTTTATTCTGTTTTGCCTTTTCAACCAATTTATTTGACTGATTGAAGGGGTTACATGATCTCTGTAATTCAAGCTGAATGTTAGTCTAATGCAGGCGTTCTGTGCTTTCTGAATTCTTGCAGAAGTTATGGAATCGATATGAAGGCCATTTACGAAATCGCAATAATCGAACATAGATAGAATCAGTTCGTCTGAAAAAGTAATTTTGGAAAGTCCACTAAGATAGTGACTGTTTGAATACAGATGTTTCATAGTACCGTACGAACTTGAGAGAATATTGACTTGAAGACCAAATATGAGGTTGTAGTCTATATGAAGTCCAAAATATTTTATTTTGTCAGTCAATTCCACAGAATGCCCATCAATATATAAATCGATATCGTGTCGATAATAAAGAGTAACGGGGCTGGAAATGAACCCTGCGGGCCTCCATGTCATACACTCATTTTATCAGACTGACTACCCTTTATCACAACTCGTTGCTTTTTAAAATGAACTAATAAAGTCACATGCCTCCATACTGAAACCAAAAAAACCAAGTTTAACGCACATCAGATTGTGATAGAAAGCTTTACTTTGAGCGAGAGATAGAAAGAGATGGCCTTTTCATTATCGGAGGCTGAAAAAATATCGTCGGTCATTAAATAAATAATATATTGTTTCCATAGTTCTGGGAAAATACTAGTTTTTAGGCATTTGTTGAATGGGTGTCTGGTATTTTATTACTCATCTTTCACACCCTACGAACGACAGCCCTCAAAAATCTGAAGTTGGGGGAACTACGAATTAACCATTCTTAGTATGAACCTTCTAATTTCAATACCCAATGTCATATGTGGTAATCGAATATCTCCAGTTCTCTATAGTCTAATATCCATAATGCAACCAAAGGCAATGTTAGGGGAGCCAATAAAAGGTTTTGGGGATAGTCTAAAGCGCAGTATATAAGGATATTGGGGATAACTTCTACACTACACCTTGCACCTTTATAATGCAAAATTACGAGCATATGACAAAACTGAGCAAAACTGGATGGAAATATATTATAAAGTATCCAATAAAACACACTCAAATATGAGATCTACACATTAAATTTTTATTGTTGAATGAGAAATAATAAGCATAACGATGTCATACATAATCTGCATCATAAAATATTGAATATGCCACTGTCACAAAGTAATTTTCAAGATAACAAGATGGACATATTCGGCTCAATTCTTTCCAAAAAGAAGCCATTTGCTAGGTCTATACCGCTTTAGATAGTTGGCGTCATGGGACATTGACATACATTGGTGAACACACTAACAATATCTTTCGTTTTTCGAAACAGTATAATAGGCACGCGTTCTGAAGAACAAAATATCTGACAAATCATAACAAATAAATTATAAACTATAAAGACGAACCATCAGGAGTGTATGTTTTTTCCCGGAAATTTATGTTGGACAAATGGAAAGAAACTTTCTTCGGAAAATGAAAGAACATAGAACATTCGCAAACCATTTTTTGGTAGAAGGGCAGTAGTTTAGTGATAACTGTGTCGTATTACATTCGGAAGAGAAATATTTGAAGCTCAGTTTTTTTAATGCATGGAAATAATACATTTGAGAATGACCGAATAGAATTGAATGCTTCCCTTTTATCGATTTTTTGCTCGATGAGAAAATTGGTGAATAGATGAACTCAGGTAATTTCAGTTTATTACATGTCCATTTCAATGTGTTAAAATGGTGAAATATTCAAATTTGTAATTAGTTCATACTCAAACCTAGGTGTGTGACACTATTCAGATGTAATGTTTTTTTTCTCATTTCAGATGTCAGAGGTGTTTGTTGGAATTATTCCTGCAGAAAAAAATGCTTAAAGAAATATAAAGTCTATGGACGCTGCAGTGCAGATAAATGCATTTGCAATGAACACAAACGTTAAATATCCGAAGAGATTCATTCATTGTTGAATGTATTTGAAACATAATTTTCATGTTCTTTTTGTGTGTTCATATTTTTTCTTGAGTAAAGCTGTATTTCAGAGTTTTTTTTCTATTATTTGCTCTGCAATAATCATTGGCAAAGGTTTCATGGAAACGATGAGTGGAACAACGTACATATCAGTTCTCAGTTCTATTCTATTTTGGCAGAAGATTATTTTTTCCATTTCTATACAAAAACGAAACTATGGATCTGATCATTTTGTTAAATACTTTATGTTGCGTTTTTTCGAATCAGAAAATCATAACTGTTATTAGAAAATATGTTTTGTTATTATTTCTGACTGATTTCAGTAGCAAATGTATATTTACCACCTGGAAAATTCAATCATATATAATCAGTCACGCATAATAATAGTAATGCAGAATTTCTCATAACTTTCATAAGAACATTCATGTACCTAACTGTCTTTACTACCCAGTGAGAGACTTCTTCTATTACATCTGTTTTTCATTCCTGTATGGAATGAAATTTATTAAAATGCTGCCATGGGATAAATTATAACTGTTCATACCCTGGACACCTCCAAAAACCATGAATTACTATGAAAAAAAGGTTTTGGTTTTCGACTTCTTCATTTCGATACAAAAAATCTGGGAATCGTACAAAGAAATGAAGGAGGTGAACAATTTTAAACATTAACTACCAATAAAGATATTTTCAGGAGAAGAAAATTGATCTCCTGAGGATGCTAACTTTGTTGGCGAAACGCGCGTCGAGTGCAAAAATATTAGTTTGGTGTTTGGGTAATTGATCAAAGAAGTTATTCAGCTTTCACATCAAAGGTTCCAATCCCATAGTAACAAATGATTATGTTTGGATCACTGTTGACTGAGCAATTCAGTTTCAAGTTTACTTTTATATAGCGGCAATGATGAATTTTTCAAAGATTCACTAAATGAATTATACATTGTTACATCATGATACGTGAAGGATCGTTCATAGATAGTGCTGTTATGATTCGAGAAATAAAAATTATTGTTGAATCTAAGATTTCTTGAATGTATATGATGTCTATGAAGGAGTTTTTACACCAAATAAGAGGGTTGTTGTTTTTTATCAGTTTGTGAATAAAACAAGCGAAATGAAATTTAATTCTGTTTTGCCTTTTCAACCAATTTAGTTAATTGATTAAAGGGGTCACATGATTTCTGTAATTCAAGGTGAATGTTAGACTAATGCAGGCGTTCTGTGCTTTCTGACTTCTTGCAGAAGTTATGGAATTGATATAAGGACTATAGACGAAATCGCAATAATTGAATATTGAGTATTTTTGAGAGGCCTACTAAGATAATGTCTGTTTGAATATAGATGTTTCAGAGTACCGTACGACCTTTGAATGAGAAAATTGACTTGATGAACAAATCTGATGTAGTATATATGAAGTCCTAAGCATTTTATTTTTTCAGTCATTTCCACAGAATGCCAATCAATCAACAAATCGATATTATCTAGGGCCCTTTCATTTTCAACAGAGCACTAGATGCATTTTTACAAAAACCAGATTGGTGTTCGGGCAGGATGTTATTATCAGAGACATAAGAGTATATCTGACTATAGGCTGCCTTTTCTAAAATTTTTGATATTGCCGGTACTATATTCATGTGCTTCCAATCATTTGTTGTCAAAGGTTCAGAAAATTTGTTTTTATGAAAAATAATAGATTGTTTCCATAGTTCCGGAAAGATACTAATTTTTAGGCATTTGTTGACAGGGTATCTTTTTTTTATTACCCATCTTTCATAACCTACGAACGACAGCCCTCAAAACTCTTAAGTTGGAGAACTACGAATTAACCATTCTTAGTATGAACCTTCTAATTTCAATACCTAATGTCATATGTGGGAATTAACTATCCCCAGTTCTTTATAGTCTAATATCCGTAATGCAACTATAGGCAGTGTTAGGGGAGCCAATAAGAAGTTTTGTGGGATACATTATTGGGGATACCTTATTGGGGATATCTTCTACCCCACACCTTGCACCTTCATCATGCAAAATTACGAGCATATGATAGAACTGAGCAAAACTGAAAGGAAGTATATTATAAGGTATTCAAAAAAACACAGTCAAATATGAGATCTACACATTAAATTCTGATTTTTGAATAGGAAATAATAAGCAAGACGATGTCATACATAATTTTTCCACACATCCATATAAGCATGAAATAGCAGCCTTCAATAATCTGCATCAAAAATATTGAATATGCCACTTTCACAAAGTAATTTTCAAAGAAAACAAGATGACATATTCGGCTCAATTCTTTCCAAAAACTCCAAAAACGAGCCATTTACTAGGTCAGTATAATAAGCACGCGATGTAAAGAACAAAATGAGTGACAAATCGTCACAAATTCATCATGAACAATAAAGACCAACCATCAGGAGTGTATGGATTGGCTTGTGGTTTTTTCCTGGAAATTTTCATTGGACAAACGAAAAGAAACTTTCTCCGAAGAATGAAAGAAAATAGAACATTCGCAAACCATCTTTCGGTAGAAGTGCATCAGTTCAGTGATGACTGAGACGAATTACATTCGGAAAAAGCTCAGTTTATTTTTAATGCATGGAAACAATACCTTCATCGATTTTTTGGACGATGAGAAAATTGGTGAATAGTTGAATGGTGAAATATTCAAATTTGTAATACATTCATACTCAAACCTACGTGAAAGCATCAGTAATTAAGTAGGTATATAGAAATAAAAATCCCAAAAGTCCAAATTTGTACGGGCTGAGGACTAACGAGGTTTCACCTTCTAACGTGTGATTCATAACACGTTGAAGCGCATATGATTCAAATTGTTAAATTACATAAATAACTCATCAACCAAATGTGTGACACTATTCAGATGTAATGTTTTTTTCTCATTTCAGGTGTCAGAGATGTTTGCTGGAGGTATTTCTGCAACATGACATGCATGAGTAGATATAATGTCCAAGGATACTGTAATGGAGATAAATGCATCTGCAATAAACACAAACGGTCAATATCCGAAGAGATTCATTCATTGTTGAATGTACTTGAAACATAATTTTCATGTTCTTTTTGTGTGTTCATAGTTTTCTTGAGTAAAGCTATATATCAAAATTTTTTTTTTATTATTTGCTCTGTAGTAATCCTTGGCAAAGGTTTCACGGAAACGATGAGTGGAGCCAATGTACAGTATCAGTTCTCAGTTCCATTCTATTATGGCAGAAGATTATTTCTTCCATTTCTATACAAAAACAAAACTATGGATCTGATCATTTTGTTATAAACTATCTATTGCGTTTTTCGAATCAGAAAATCATTACTTTTATTAGAAAATAAGTATTGTTATTATTTCTGACTGATTTTAGTAGCAAATGTATATCTACCACCTGGAAAGTTCAATCATATACAATCAGTCTTGCATAATAATAGTCATCAAGAATTTCTTATAATTTTCATTAGAACATTCATGTAACTGTTTTTACTTTCCACTTTCCTTCTATTTCATCACTTTCTCATTCCTGTATGGAATGGAATTCATTAAAATTCTGCCATGGGATGAATTATAACTATTCAAAACCCTGGATATTTCGAAATACCATGCATTACTTGGAAAAAAGATTTTGGTTTTCGACTTCTCCATTTCAATACAAAAAATATGAGAATAGTAAAAAGAAAAGAAGGAAGTGAAGAATTTCAAAGAATAACTACATACAAAGATGTGTATATCAAGCTAAAAAGTTCATTTAAAATACAAACTGAAAGAGAAAGCCGCCTAGAAACAGCCATTTTCATAGCTACTTTCATAAAAACATTGAATTACACGAAAGAAAAATACTTTTGTATTTTTTGTGAACGATGAATTATACAAAAAAAAACACATTCCTCCATTCTGTTTGTATTCCAAACATTCGTAATGGAATCGAATCAGATATCATTCACAGGATTCCTACACAATATAATTGATGAAAGAACTGAAATTTCAGTTACATGGAAAACTGTGATCGTCACTGCTGAACATCCGACATGTTTTGTCGTAAGACGCTGGCCTTATCGGCTCTTCAGTAGCAAATACGGAAATCAGAATAAAACACTCAATTCGTTCATAATGACGACTTTTTGTCACGGAACCCATGTCATCGATGACAGAACGTGAATAGCATGCATTCGCATATTTAATTAAATCCCCGCCAAGGGAATCTTGTTCAAATTAAAAGGGTATATTTATAGAGGAGATTCATTTAATACAGAAAATGTGGAAATCTTCTAAAGAAAAGAAGGAAGCAATCGATTCCAAAAATAACCTCTATATAAAATGTGTAGATGATGCAAAGAAGTAACTTTTAGACAAAAACTGAAAGAAAAATCTCTCTCGAAACAGCCATTTTCATAAAAACATTGAATTACACGAAAGAAAAATACTTTTAAATGATATACGCTGCTATACGAAAAAAGAAAAAAAAATCTTGTCACAGCTATGACTCAGGCGTTAGAACCGTGAAAAGACCACTATGAAAAATGAATTTTCCGTTGTTATATACCAAAGTTAGCTCGTCAAAGCTACTAGATAGAAGTGGCATAGAGAGAATACTGAATTTCAAATTCAGTAATGAAACCGAAAAACATAATAACAATACGATTCAATTTGTCTTCCACAACACTGAAGATAAGGATAACCCATAAAATGTTAAGTAGGTTATGTTAGGTCCAAAGTGAGAGGATATATTCGACCCTCCACCGCAACCCGCATGTGTTTATTGTGGTTACCAAATACATTATCAAAAAAAAAAACAATTTTCGTCAAACATCGACCAAACTCAGCACACAGTTCAAAATATAATTGAGAAGTATGAATACTTTTTGCCATAACAGGAAGCATTTATTATTTTTATTGTTATATTTATCATTATGTAGATGATACGTAATTGATATTATTTTTTGATGAAGTGCTATCTACGTTCTGTTGTGTTGTGAAAATAAACCTGAACTGTTGAAAACCACATTACTTGAACCTAATTTCAGAACGATCATGTATTTCAATTTTCGAAGATGGATTAAAACTTCAAACCTGTTAGTGAAACCGCAAATTCAACCCTATCATTAGTGCTCCAAACTGCAATCCTCACCCAAGCATTAGTGCTTCATCTATATTTGTCTTTCTAGTGAATACTACAGTACACAGAATGAGACACATGTTCATTTCAATGTGTTGAAATGGTGAAATATTCAAATTTGTAATACATTCATACTCAAACCTAGGTGACAGCATCAGTAATTAAGTTGGTATATAGAAATAAAAATCCCAAAAGTCCAAATTTGTACGGGCAGAGGACTAACGAGGTTTCTCCTTTTAACGTGTGATTCATAACACGTTGAAGCGCATATGATTCAAATTGTTAAATTACATAAATCACTCATCAACCAAATGTGTGACACTATTCAGATATAATGTTTTTTTCTCATTTCAGGTGTCAGAGAAATTTGCTGGCATTATTTCTGCAACATGATATGCATGAGTAGATATAATGTCCAAGGATACTGTAATGGAGATGAATGTCATGTTCTTTTTGTGTGTTCATAGTTTTCTTGAGTAAAGCTGTATATCAAAGTTTTATTTTATTATTTGCTCTGTAGTAATCCTTGGCAAAGGTTTCATGGAAACGATGAGTGGAGCCAATGTACAATATCAGTTCACAGTTCTATTCTATTTTGGCAAAGGATTATTTTTCCCGTTTCTACACATAAAACACTATGGATCTGATAATTTTGTTAAATACTATCCATTGCGTTTTTTCGAATCAGAAAATCATTACCGTTATTAGAAAATATGTATTGTTATTATCTCTGACTGAGTTTAGTAGCAAATGTATATTTACCACCTGGAAAATTCAATCATATATAATCAGTCACGCATAATAATAGTCATCAAGAATTCTTTATAGTTTTCATAAGAACATTTATGTAACTTCAATTGGAGGGGTTATATTTTTAGGAGTGATTAATTTTTGGGAAAGAAATTTTTAGGTTAGGTTAAGTTAGATTAGGTTAGGTTAAGTTATCTTAGGTTAGGTTAGGTACGGTTGAGTTAGGTGCCATGAGGATTTCCACACCACCAAATAAAACAAAAAGGTTAAGTTAGGTTAGGTTAGGTTAGGTTAGTTTAGGTTCTTATACCAAATTGAGAAGTGGATAAGCAAAAACTCCCTAACACTGGCCCCAGAGAAAACAAGTGGTAATAATCAAAGGCCCCAGGAAATGGAACGATGTCGTTTTTGAATGTGGCGGAGTGATGGTATCTCCAAGTAAGTATCTGGGAGTCTGGATTGATGACAGCCTCAGTTTCGGACAACATATTGCCCAGACTGTCATGAAAGCAGAGAAATCGGTAGCAGCACTGCGCAGGATAATGCCAAACACGTGCGATATGGAAAGTAACAAAATAGCACTTCTAAATAGGGTGGTGCGATACATACTAGCATACGGGGCTTCCATATGGCATGAACTACTGAGCAAAGGTATAAGAACATGCTGAATAGCCTACCGAAACGCATGTTACTTCGAGTCGCCAGTTCATATAGAACAACGTCCACCGAGGTCCTGTATGTGACCACAGGGACAGTTCCTATCGACCTGCTGATTGAAGAAAGGGCCCAT
>WOGP01008233.1:0-11325 GCA_015342065.1 Leptinotarsa undecemlineata
TATGTTATTTATATTTCGCACAAGGCTTTGTCAATAAGAATTTATTCTTCAGACAATAAAGTATATTTGAATTGAATTGAATTGAATTGAAAACCAAACCGTTCTAGATCCACAATTAAGATTTCCGATCGTATTTGTTCAATAGATGGATTTTCTGAAATAACTTGAACACCAAACTAGCCCAAACTAACCAATAACCCTTCTTTCAGTAAACAAAAAATCATAAAAAAATATTTGTTACAAATAGAGTATTTGAATTCGCCACAAAAATTAATCATACGTCAATTAGTCATCATCCCAACGTCAAAGGCAATTACAGGAATACCTTTGGATACGAACACAGTAACGAATTAATTATAGAAAGAGGAAAGCGAACCTATATAATCGAATTTGAACGCGAACGCATACGCACAAATCATAAAATCATCGGAAACCTAGATACTCCCAAATGGATAAAATGCCGTGAATCACCTTGTATGATTCACCTGTTGAAACTGAACTCTCATCCAACCATAACAACTCATTTCTATATGAAATATTTTTTCAAACACAACTAGGCACCCCGTTATTTTGATGATTTTTTTACATAGAATACTGAGAATACGGCCCTGTTAATATTTGTTTGCCTTTCTGCTCCGCTGTGGCTCTGCTGTCGATACACAACTATTGTGAGTTGGTAACATTTCTGCTATCAAATGACACTTGGGTGGTATATTCATCAAATATTTCCTTTTTCATGATAAATATCCGTTGTCTAATGCTAAATTCATGATGAATATTAGACATAACCTATATGAATGCCGATGAAATATTGTCGATATTTAATTCATCGTGTGTTTAGAGGAAATGACGGGTAAGTTTGTGATGTCAGAGTATATCTTTCAATTAGTTTCAATAATTGACCAGATATTTGATAATTTAGGCTTATATTTTCAGTTGATAGTTTTGACTTTTTGAAGCTGGATTAAAACGAATGCTGAAAAATGACTATTCAGAACAAGAAAAAATTATCAATTCTATGCTATTCAAAAAGCAAGCAGGGTTATTTTCATACAATCAAGTGTGAAAAAGCCAGAATTATATATATTTTATTAGACACCGTCTATATCACATTAGATATCAGTTATTCGAAGAGTTACTTCTGAATACTTTCTGTAAAGCATACCTTGCTGTACCTGAATTTGTCATCATGAAACTGATTCACTCAGAACAAAATATTTAGATTTTTTAAATAGATAACTAAAATCTGAAACTTGGAGGTGCAAACCCTCTGTATATTACAGTCTTCCAAATTGTGAATAATAAGGTTGAGTTACTAAACTTATGGGGTACCTATACTCAATAATAATCAAATATTCTGAAGTTGCTGAAGAACTAATTTCCATCACGATATCGAATGTGTCCCACTTGAGTAGGTAAACAAAAACCCTGAAGAACTTTTCAAAGCTGTGATTAGGATGCGATGCCAGCTGGTTGTTTTGTTTCACAAATGAACCTTTCATTGTTTGATTTTCGTGTCCATTCTTCATTTCTGCTCCTATATTTTTGAATGTTTCTTCAACTGATCCATCTGGATATTCTGGCGCAAGAAATACCATACTTCATTCATTCACTCTTTCTCTGATAGCCTTTCTTTTTACAGTGAAAGATTTTCATTTTGAGGAAAGGAAATTCGATCCATGCATATTTCAGAATACCAAAATATTTTGTTAATGGTAACATAATAAAAAAAAACAGTAAGACGAACAAAAAATAAAAAACTTGAATCATCCTTGAGAGCGATGCTGGCAATTAACAACTTCTTTATCTCAACAAAACCTCAGTGGCAGCCAGGCTTTCCTCTCTTACATTTCGATGCCCGCATGAGATAGTTTCCAAAAGAAAAAATAAGGAGATGATCGCTCTTCGAAGTTCTCTGTTTAGAAGAGGGTGTCACATATGCTTGATTTACCCTCGACGGAAGTTTCAACACCCCTCTTCTGTAACTTCGCTAATGACCAATTTCTTGGGAGTATATGTACGGGAGTTCAAGATTGTAACCCTGAGATAAACGATAAAAGTTTCGAGCTCGGACCAATGGAAGCGGCAATGCGGATAGTGCAGGTGAGTTGATGGACTTTCAAGTTGATTATTAGTTCGTCGTCGTGGGTGCCATCTCGAAGTCTGCAGCTTCCAGAGAGGAAATAGAGTTTTCTGTCCATTGTGTGGAGGAAAATTTAAATTTTTTCCAAAGTAATTCTCCAAAAAGCTCTTATTTGAAAGTTATAATCGAATTTTTTGAAGAATTCAGCGATTTACCTCAAATTCACTAATTGAAAATTAATCTTATCATTTTTCTTTCTCTCAATTATGCTCCTCACATACATATATTGATATCTTTCTAGTAGTTGACTAGTTCAGTCATCCAATAATTTTTCTGAAGAAAGGTTGGTTTGGTAACTAGAACAATTTTTTCTTAAAAAACAATTGAAGACCTGAATGGATAAAGGTATTGTGTAACAAAATTGAAGTTTCGAGTGATTAGTAATGAACTGTTTTGATTTGGAACTCTTTTGTTTCATTTTTGCATTCAGCTTGGGGCTTTTATTGAAAGGGTATATAATCATTATTTTTATTTTCATAAATTTATGAGAAAAATATAGTTTTATAGCACCATTATTTACCAAATTCAAATTTAAAGTGAGGTTTGGTTTATATGGGTGGCACAAAAACTGGTTATTAAAAAATTCAAAATGTTTTTCTCTTCTTTTTTTGGGATTTCGATGTTATTTTTTTGAATGTCCTTGTAAAATCACCTGTATTCCTCATCAACAAATTTGATTTGATCTTTCAAATGTTGTAGCTTATCAAAAGTCAAATCACCTATTTTTTGTCTGTTGGTTTTATTTCACCTCTGTCGAAATTGTGTGCACCATTTTTATTTAAATCAACTTGATGAAATGTTTTATAATAATTGTATTTAAATTTACTGTGATGCATTTCACATCATCCCGAAAGATAATTTTGTCATTAAGAGTGTTCTTCTGTTCCTAGATAAATAGAGTTTTCTTAGGACCTCTTCGAAATCATTGGAAAAGTATTCTACTTTTACACAAATACTATTTTGCTCTACTTGATTATAATGTTGAGTAATTGGTCAGGAATAAAAATTGTTTGATATTTTCTAATAACTTTCTCGATACGACCAAAGTCCCTATAGGAATCAAGAAAGCTACGACCTACTTTTGGTAACTTGTGATCAATTATTTTAGAAAAGCAATTTGAAATTGAATATTCATATAGGCCAAGAATCACGATGTTCTTATTCTGTCCGGCACGCGTATCAAACCATTCAATCAAACGATTTGTTTCTGGATTTTTTTTGAAGCATTTCACAAAACCAAAACAGACAACTTGCAATTTCAATGACTACATCCTCAGTCCACGTGAAGAAGTATATTTTCTGTCCCAAATAGGTAATACACTGTATCCCAAAATTATATAAGTGATCTGTCTGTCTGTTTGAAATCTGTTTTAGTTAAATGTTTTCGAGGTTGATAGCTTACACAGAGGCAAAGTTTGTTGCAAATCCATAGTGATGTAGACTATGTTTTTGTTGGAAAGTGGCTTTTGCCTGTCAATTTTTTGAGATTTGAAAGCAAAGGTATATTTGTCTTTGTGATCAGCAGTATTTCAACAGGCATCGCATACACTACACGTATCACTCTTGGGGTGACCAAATGAAAGGTTAAATCTTGTTTCGAATATATGACGATACATAGAAATTTTTACCAGCTATATGTCTTCAAATTTGTGTGGCCTATTTTTATGTCGTCCTTGTTTACTTGGTGATGGAGCTGATAGGCCACTTTTGAGCTATTTTTGTATATTTTCTTCCTATTTGATGAAGGGAGCTGAAAGCGCCTTTACACACCATTATTTTTCTTTCTCAAAACTTATTGAATTTTGCTTCTGTTGTTTTGTAATATTTCGATGTCAATGCTTTTGAAAAAAAGACTATTTTTGGCATTATCTCTAATTTAAATATTTTTTTAATAGCTTCCCTAGCTTCTTGATTCAATTTAGATCCACACTGTAACCTGCATTTTTCTTTGCACAACAAGTCTTTCTCTATTACTTTTTTTGGCATTACTTTTCCTCTATGCGAAACGTGTTGCAATCTCCTTTCTCTACACGTTGTATCTTTTTTCGCTTCCATTGTTGGGGATGTCGTAGCCTTTCTCTACAAATTATGGGTTTAATTTCAAAAATTTATTTTTTTGGTTTGTTTCTGTGTTTCAACACTGTACGTCATTTCTCCTTCGCTAGTATCATGCACCTGTTCGTGAGCAATATTTCAATTTTCACAAGTGTGGATCTCATTTTCACCTGCATCATTTTCAATTTCAGATACATGAACTTTATTTAATTCATTTTCCACGTCTACATTATCTGGAGTACTTTTAGTATCAACTTTTTGGACAAAAATATTTTTCTTCACATTTCCTCTTCTCATAAAATAAATAAAATAAGTTTTTACAAAAATGTGACATAACACCTTCATCCACTTAGGTCTTCAATTGTTTCCTTGCCAAATAGATTCTTCATGTTAATCATATCACTATTTTAAAAATCATCAGACATATTACTTACATATCAAAAAAATAAACAACATTCCAACAACC
Source organism: Leptinotarsa undecemlineata (assembly GCA_015342065.1). Taxonomy (NCBI): domain Eukaryota; kingdom Metazoa; phylum Arthropoda; class Insecta; order Coleoptera; family Chrysomelidae; genus Leptinotarsa; species Leptinotarsa undecemlineata. The sequence continues at coordinate 4,665 of WOGP01008233.1, forward strand.
AAATCCTCGGGCCAACACTATCACAAATCGACATGAAACAAAAGGATATTGTTTTTGATAATTCAAAAAACATATCTCTCAGATGCTTATACAGTTGTTATTGTTTGGCGTAACGCCAAACCAGTGAAAAGGTAACCGCACAGTCGCTTGCGCATAGCAACACGTCGCCACGACATGTATCGCCTCGCCTGCAATCGGTTTAACGTGCGGCTATAGATGTTTTACATTAGAAAACACACTGTGTAAAATTATGACTCGAATAACACTTCAATCATAATTTTCGACTAAGGCGAACTGAAGTTTTGTGCGATGGCACTCATGAACTGATAGTTCTTCAATTTCAGGCGAATGTGTGAATTTCAGAACCGATAGAAATGGATTGATAAAGAGACACATTCAATCAAGAGCAGGAGCGCGTCTTCGCAAATTACTTCACTTTTTACGATTATAGCTTTAATCAAGTAACGTCCCTCTCCCCAATTCCCGATGCACTCTTAAATTAATTCTCGAAGGCAGATGAGCTATGCTGACCACCTTTCGGTCTCTGGAGATGGCGTTCATTATAACGAGAAGAGGGCTAGAAATTAAATTATTCTGATTCGTTAATGGGGACTACTGACGGGGTTGTACTTTTTGTTGTCCTTCTGATTAATGCAGTGACGTAGAACTACTTCAAATTGGAGATGCTTCATTCAATTGTAACAAAATATGATACAACACATTTAGGTATTTATAAAAAGACCTGTAAAGTACAAATGCAGGAAAATATCGAAAAGATGATGTATTTAATGGACCAGAACAGACAAAAATAATGAAAGAAACAAATAACACATGGTTTATCATTGTGTTTTCGCAGAAGTGAGGTGATCTCTGCGGCTCCTATATGAGCTTTATGGTGATCGAGTTTCAACTTGGTGACAGAGTTGTGATCACCTCGTTCAGTGAAGAAAACTAAACCAAGTTCACCAGCTGCTAGAGTAGCTTCCCTAAATAAAGCTGCTCCAATTCCTAATCTCTCATGGTCGCAGACCATGCAGAGAAGGAGATCCTTACTCCTGACGACTTGACAGGCTACATCCAGTACCATTCACCATCACGTAGACACTCCATACTCAAAAGTCCACGGCCTCCCTGTTGAACAACCGTGGAATGGACGATTTGGAATGCAAACTCCTATAGAGATGCATCATTTGTTGGGTCTTCACGTCTAGTTGATACAACTCCTCCCAAGTCCACTTCACTACTCCAAACAAGTAGAATAAAAGTGAAACGGCAAGCATATTGTTTGCAGCAACTTTGTGCTTCTTCGACAGTTCCGATGACCAGATCTGTCAAAGTTTGTACTGATACTTGCCGCGGAGAGAGTTCTTCACTGCTGTCATCTCTTGTGAGTGGCGTTGTTCCACCACGAGGTAAGTATACGTCTCTCCGGCATCCTAATGATCTAGCTGCATATCCTCTCCGAAGTCAACGCAACGTTTTTTTTGAGATGGATCATTGCACATTTGTCTATCACAAATTTCATACCGATAGCATGCATGTACTTTTCCACCACCCTCAAGAACTGATGGAGATCCTTCTCTTCTGAGGTATAAAGTTTAAAATCATCCATGTAAAACAAATGGTTGACCTTTTACTTCCGGTTTCTGTGGGTGTCACAGTCATACTTTCGAGTATTTCTGAGCGCAATAGTGAGATGCAGAAGAGAAGCCTTGAAATACACCTCTTCTGAAAATGACCCACCCTGTTCAGAGTCTGGCTTGACCAGATGTTATGGTGAAGCGAATTTGCTAGAGTGGTACCAGTTGTTCAATATATCTCATGCCACAAGGCATCTGAGTAAATGCAAGGTTAGCTCATGCGATGTTACATCAAATTCCTTGCTGTAATAGATTCAGGTCATAGAGAGAGATTACACTTATATTGTATCGAGATATATGGACAGAAATATCTGATGCATAAAAAACTTGTATCATTCAAATGAAAGATCTTAGCTCAGCATGGAACCATTTCATTTTCGATCAGTCGTGATACAGTTTTTTTTGCAGTTAGATTACGATTTTTCATTATTATTTTTTCATTTCAATTCTTTAAATTTCTGTCAATAATGACTACACAATATGCACATGTCATGAACAATCCCACAAGAACTTTTAAAACGCTGAAATTAAATGAAATGTGTATCTGTCTCTGGGTATATTACAATATATTTATATTCATGAATTCACAGTTTTCAGTTTTTTCCTTGACATGTCACTCGATACAAAAGCGAATTGAAAATTCAGACATTTTTATCTTCCTGGGTGATCAATAATGATTCAATAGATGCTGTAATAGATTATTTAATAGATGCTGAAATCATAGTTCTTCTTCTTGACGTTGTCAAACTCAGATGAAGAAAAGCCAGCATAATTATCATGTTCAAATTCTGGCATAGAAGTAAAAATTGGTTCACATAAACCCCCAAGAAAAAAATATAAACCCACCTATGTCAATCCACCTATTTCAATCACGGAGGTACATTTTAATTGCAGACTTGCATTTGCTGAACTCTTGTTGAAATCACGAAACTGCAATTTCTAAATTGGAACAGAAATAAAGCAAATATACGAGGGAAGGTTTTCGAAATTCATTTCAATAATTTTTGAAATTTAACTTATTTTGAAATGATTTGAAATTCATAAAAACACGGTTATTATATGGGTGAGATTGATATTTCTGTTGCAATTACATAAAGAGGCATACAAACTGACTCTTGACTTGCGATGAATTATCAGTAAAACTGAACGTACAGTGGTACCAAGTACCAAGTTATATTATTCAGAAAATTATACATTCTACTTTTTTAGCTGATACCACTTTCGCTATCTCGGAAACCCACAAAGTCTTTTAGATTGGACAAAAGCCTGCTATTTGAATAATCTCTTTACAGATCGCGAATATCAGTAGTTAATTTTGAGACATTCGCCAAAACCTAGAATTGTCGAAATTCATTTTTTGACTCTTCCTCCTACATTCCCAATGATATACAAAAAATAACAGGAAAGCTTTCGATATTGTTTCATATTTGCTATAAACTGATACAAATCAACTATGGCGAATGTTTTACCTGTGAGAATGTTATCGAAGTGCTTCATTAGATGGTAGTCAATTGACGAGAGGTGTGGGAAGTAAGATGGGTGAGGCAGACCTTCGGAGACAGAACTTTGGACAGAGATTTATGAAATTTACGAACATGCAGTTATGGTGGAGAAATATCAGACCTCTTCTATTGAACAGTGCCGACTGCTGCTGATGGAATTTTTGGTACTTTTTGTCGATTTCGTGACATTGAGACTGTACTGTGATATTTTGTCCTGGTTGCAGGAAGTTTCAGTGAATCACACCTGCCAGTGACCACCATGAAGTAACCATGATATTTTTTGGTGGGTTTATGTCTAGGTAGCTCATCGATGTCCAGCCACTGCCCTGAACATCTCCTGTTGTTGAAGAGTATCCACTTGTCATCACTTGAGGCGATCCGTTCCAAATAAAGGTTCTTTTGGTTGCGCTAAAGCAGAGACTTGGAAACGTGAAACTTTGTGTAGATCGTTCAAATCGTGGGGCACCACCTTTCTGATCTTTTTGATTTTTCCAACTCATTTTATATCATCATAAACCGCATGATAGCTGATGCTCAGTTCTTTCACCATCCCACGCATTGTTTGAGATGACACAGTCTCCATCAGGGTCCTTAAATCTTCGTCTAGGATTAATGTCCATCAACCACTTCGGGACTCATCTTGGAGGCTTAAATCTCCGGAACGAAATTTTGCAAACAACGTCGAATAGTGCACTCATTCACACTATTATTGCCAAATGCCTGGTTGATTTTTCGGGCTGTCAGCGCTTTGTTTCAATTTGAATTCGTAGAGAAAAATTGGCTGGAAAACGCCTAACGAAATCATCTAGTGGTGAGCTGAAAACAGTACACAGTAGAATGAATATTAATTGAGCTATGTTTTGTTTCTTTGAACACAGAGACAGATGCTACGAATACAATGGGCATATATATAGACGGTTTAAAAACCAAAGAAGGCTCCAGACTCCAGATCACTGAGCCTAAGGATTGAGTGAATAATGGGAAAAAATACAGAAAAGAACTGGCTCCTGCTAGGATCCTGCTAGGATCACCCTCGGCGACCTTGGGAAGTTGGCGCAGAAGGAATATCTGGCGATGAGCAAGAAAATTAGACGCTCATTAGTAAGATTTCTGACTGGCCACTATCAACCAAGGAAACACCTCCATAATATGGGACTAGAGAACACACCTTTATGTAGAATGTGTGAACATGAAGATGAAACCTCAGTCATGTCCTATGCGAGTGTTCGGAGATATCGTCAAATGAGAGAGTGTGTGTTCTGTGAGTCTCGGCATACACCTGTCAACATGAAGGAGATGTCTCCTGGTAACCTGTCCGCCTTCCTGGAAAAGACAGGATGGATTATGACCTTGGAGGACAACTCATCAGGAGGATGTACAATATGTCACATGGCTCCTAAGTATTGTGGGCCAGTCACCTTCATACTCTACAGTACACCTACCTACTCCTACACATTGAAATGGAGAAAACTTTTTCATCTCCTACATACATACAAAACAGAAAAAACTAAACCTGTGTGTTTGATAGCCAATGTTGAAATCCTATCATGGTTTTAGCTGAAAAAATTCTATTTTTGAGCATTTTTTTCCCACATTGTGTTGATCGACAAAACCCTCATAGATGACGTCATAGTGCCGCCATTTTACCACAGTGCTCCTACATCGCAATTTTGAATGAGAAAGGCCACATGTGTTATATTGTTGTGAAGAGCAGTTTATATCCGATTGAATGGTCAATTTTTCCATTGAATTGATGGATGTAGCCATTACTATGTGGTAGGAGACTATCATAAAAGTTTAATTTTTCATTTTCCATCAAATTTTTCCACTTGAGTTCATTTCCGGTTAAGGCATTGTTAAACTTCACATTCAATTCGAATTTCCCACCTCATAAACAACCGAATGGCGTCGAATACAATGATTTCGTTTTCACCCGATATATCGAAAATATTCTGGTTACTTTGTCACTTTTGCTACAAATCCAATTATTTCCCTGTCATGAGACGAAGACGAACTTTACTCACGCTTTGTATTAACCAAACACTGACTCATCATCAAAACTATGCCCTCCATCCAGCAGTTTGTATACAATTGGTATTTGGTTGAAATCTACCACTTCACGATCAACACAATAACCACAAAGATGCAGGCCATGAAACCCAACTCGGTAGATTCGTCGGTATTCTCTTGTTTCAACTTGTTCGCTTGTTTACTCTACTCACTTCTGTAATCGGCTTATAAATGGACATTCCGCCAAGCGAATAAGTTGTGTTTGTCTCTGGATTGTCTTGTTATTATAAGTGGGAACATCGCTGAGATACAAGAGATAATATGAATAGAGAGTTGGAAATCTGGATAGTGTTCCAGCTAAACTTCAATGTAGGTCAGATATGAACGGTTCGATTTCATATGCATAGAGTGAAGACTAAATTAAGATTATTTCAATTGAGAATGTTTTTAAGGCAAACGTCCAGAAAGTATCCACTTTCGGCAAGTTATTTCTTAAAAATATACCATTTTTTTGCACCTGTTTGGGAAGTACTTACTTTCCGGACTAAGTCGAGAAAAATTATATTGTTGTGAATATAAAAATTTCATAGGTATGGTTCTGATAAATGCATATGCTATATCAACAAAAAAACGACGATGCAGAGCTCTGACTTTTCGTCCTCTTTTTGTCACCATCTCTTCAGTTTTCTCTTTGATGTCCTGCTCTTCTGTTATGTAGTTCTCATCAGTTTTACTTTCGACTTCATTGATTTTCTTTCCAATTAAGAAAAATCTTACTGTCCTCTTCTGTCGTAACTACTGAAAGATGTAAACACTGAAACGGTCGAATAAGTTCTCCACTGTTCACTTCTACATTTACTTTTACTACCCTGAGTACGTCATCTTTTCCAGGATAAATTTTCAATATTTTTCCTATAGGCCAGTTTATTCGTTTCGCATTGCCGCTGCTGACAATGCGAAAAAAGTTTACATTAAAGACTAGCATCTAAAGCTTATTATAATCTGACAGAATAATTTAATGACATTCCGTAGTTAATGTTAGGAGTGGACTGAAGCTGAATATTCTTCAAAAACCATTTTGTTTGGGAGTACTAAATGTTTCTTAATGTTTTTTTGGGTATACAGGGGTGTGCAAAAGTCTGGAATAAAATTAATATCTTTTTAACCAGTATTTTAGAAAAAAAACGAAGAAACACGTCAGTTGATTTCACGTTGTATGCATTTATTGGCAATAAAATGAAATTTTTCTTTCAACCCTTCAGCTGCAACCCTCCCAAACTTTTTTTTTCAAATGCAAACTTATGTCGTGTATGGGCTCATTGAAAAGCTCGTCAAAAATGGAATCTGACCATTCCCTTTATTTTTTTTTGTAGTCACAACGAAATGAAAAAAACTCTTCAGAAAAGTTACAAATATCTAACTTAGTACTATCTACGGGTGAATTAACGTAACAGATGCTGAAATTGGCCTCCACCCTCTACTTGGCAGGCTCCTAGGCGATGGTAAAAC
>WOGP01008234.1:0-11325 GCA_015342065.1 Leptinotarsa undecemlineata
CTTATTGTCTGAGGAGTGCTTCTCTGATTTTCTATAAAAACTGCTTGAAATCGATTGGACAAGTAGGATTTGATTAGTTTGAGTGCCACTCCTCTTATTCCGTAGTACTTCCTTTTTCTCAGCAGTATGTCATGATCAACACAATCAAAAGCTGCACTTAGGTCTGTGAAGATTCCCAAAAATTGTTCCTTTCTTTCCGCAATACAGTCTTCAAACTCGTTTTGATCTCTATTAGAGTATTGGTACATGAGATGTTGCTTCTCCGTTTAAGGCTTTGTTCACAGGATGGAGCTGGAACTAGTCGACCATCTTTGAAGTTGCTAAGTTTTATCTGAGTTTGTAATGAAATAAATTACCTGAGCGTATGTCCCAGTTTCCACATTTGAAAAAGTATTTAGTAACGGAGAGTTATTCAATTCTAATTGGTCATTCAGTAAATTACCCGAATTCTTGAGTCTACTGATTTTTAAACATTCTAGATGATAGAGTTTCAAACTTTTCTCTTCTAAATTTAATACTTCATATCCATGATTGAACTGGTGTCCTTCTGCTAAAAGGTGGTTTGCAAATGTAGAATTGGTCTTTCTATTTACAAAACTACTTCTATGCTTTTTAATTCTTTAGGAAAATATTCTCCCTGTTTGGCCAATATGCAGTTTTGGGCAAAAGCCACAAGCCTCTCAGACGAAAGTGTTATATATGCACCGGAGTTGCGTTGACATTAATAAGAGTCCCAGACACTTTGCTGTCTGGGTCTGATCTTTCCTGCACTGATGAGAGCTCATACCTCAAAACCTGCCTGTAGGTGACTTACTCGAATAACATCAGCTTGGTCCTGCTGGCGGATGAACGAGAAACATCTGCGAGACTAACCTGTGTCAGGTTTCTTGCATAAATGTCTGTTGGATATAATTCAATATCCAGCGTGGTATTAGCTGGGAAAGTATGTGTTTTCCGGTAGGCATTTACTAGAACCTATGGTGTAGGTTCTTTGGGAGAGACGAATGTTTCGAAATATTTATTTTCTTATAACTCTCTATTAGGTGGCACAAAAATGGAGAACTTAGTATTCTTTACAGTTTTTTAATGAAATAATGCATGGGTTAAAACTGAATAATAACAAATGTTTATGACAATGCTTTTCCGGAATTAGTGAGTATTCAGACAATTATTGAAAAGGTTAATGAGTTTATTTACATAATTACCCCAAATTCCACTTCAAATTGACTTACTTAAGTACTCGTTTAGCTTCCATGTTATCTACAAAGAATGTAAACAAATTATAATGAGGAGTTGTCCTACAAACAGTTATTATTTTCGCTTAACGAGTGAAGTCTGTTCTATGACCTTTGAATGTTGAAGGCATCCATCAATTGAATATTATTTCTTTAAAAAAATTGGAGACTCAATATGAAAAAATGAACCATTTTTAGATTTTATAACAAAGATATATCCGTTACTGATATGCAATTGCCATTTAAGGGCAGCCCAGTTCAGCCAAGCACCACTGATGATACCTTCGGCAGGTCGAAACAGCGCTGTTTGCTGTTGTATCATGATTTATTTGTTTTAGGGATTTGGTTGTACATGAAGTACTTGATTTCAACATTTCCTCTTTGGAAAAAATATTAAAAGTGGATCAAAATGAATCACAGCAACAGTGGTATTCTCAAGATATAAGAAAATCTTTATATCTGTCAACAATTTCATGCTAATTCGTTACTATTTAACGTGTTTGTTTTAATGATGTTAATAAGCAAGAAATTGATGTTTACCAATGACAATACAATTTTCAGAATAATTGTAGACATTTTTTAGTGACTTTTTTGGGTTTTTCACCTTCCACCTTCCAAAAAACATTAATTTGTAATGGAGACCTTCTTTTGTAAAAATTTATTTCATTTAACTTCATATTTCATATTTATAGCAGTTTGATAAATACAATACAGCAGGGAGATTTTTATGAAGTACTTAACACTTATTGAATTGAAATATGAAATAAATGAAAGTTAACAAAATTTGCAAGCCGTGACCTCACTATTGTAGGTCTTAAAGTTTTCGAAATATCAAGGTCAGTTGAATTCAACAGAAATTTCCTATTTTAGAAACTAGAATAATTTCTTCTCAGATAGAGAATACCAGTGGTTGTTTTTGAAATATTTGCCAAAAACTAAAATTGCCGAATTTAGTTTTTTGGCTCTACTGTCTTCATTTCGAATAATATAAAAAGACAGGTGAGGTTTCAATACTGTTTCACTTTAGTTATAATTTCATACAAATCAAATTGCAATGCGACGTTTAGTTCATCAGTGCACGGTACACAAGTCTATTAATTTGGCTCCAATATTCATGTTTGAAAAACCAGAAAAAAAGCCGCCAGTAAAAAATATGGGGTATTTATGTAGAGGGGGTAATCAATATACTTTAAACGAGTATTGTAATACATATATGCATATATTTTCATATATAAATTATCCTCCCTGAAAATAATCCCTTTCCCTCCGAAATACATAAATTCCCCCGAAAAACCAAAATTTCCCCGAGATACAGAAATCTCCACCCAGAGTTACAGAAATTTCTCGAGAAATAAATAAATTCTGCCCGAAATACATAACTTCCTCCATTCCCCCCGAAATACAGAAATTCCCCCCAATTACAGATATTTCTCCCAAAATTCTTCCCGAAATAAAAAAATTCACTCAGAATTACAGAAATGTCTCAAAAAATTAAGAAATTCCCCTCATAATGCATAACTTCACCCTCAATAAAGAAATTCCCCCTAAAATACATAACTTCAATCTTAATAAAGAAATTCCCCCGATTTCTCTGAAAAAAAAAGAAATTTTCCCCGAAATACATAACTACCCCGATAAGGAAGAAATTCTTCACCCTTAACAAAGAAATTCCCCCCAAAATACATAACTTCAATCTTAATAAAGAAATTCCCCCGAAATATAGAAATTCATCCAGAATTACAGAAATTTCTCTGGAAAATAAGAAATTTTCCCCGAAATACATAACTACACCGATAAGGAACAAATTCTCCCCGAAATTCAGAACTTCGTCCCAAAATTTTAAAATTCGCCCAAAATTCAGAAATTCACCCGTAATTACAGAAATTCTCCCCGAAATACATACTTTTCCACAGAAATTTACCCCGAAATACAGAAATTCGCCCAAAATACAGAAATTCGTATAAAATTACAGAAATTTATGCAGAAATAAAGCAATTCTCTCCGAAATACATAAGTACACCCTTAATAAAGAAATTCACCCCGAAATTCATAAATTCACTCCTAACTTCCCTCGAAATACAGAAATTCAACCAGAATATAGAAATTTTTCCCAAAATACAATATTTACCCGAAATACAGAAATTTCCTCAAAATACAGAAATTCCCCTGCTATACAGAAGTTCCTCCGAAATACTGAAATTCCCCCAGAAAAACAGAAATTCCTCCGAAAAACAAAAATTCCCCAAAATACAGAAATTCCCCAAAATACAGAAATTTCCCCGAAATTTAGATCTAAATCCGCCCTTGAATCAAAACAGGTTGAAATATTTCTCATTTTCTGACATTTACTCAAGTCATTTTGAAGCCATAATGGAATCGTTGAGAAGCTAAAACAAATACTTATACATATTTATTTTTTTTAATATTCTGGACAACTAATCAGAATATGTTGTATAATATTTTTCATTAGATAAGTGGCATGTGAATCCTACTTAAGATATTTGTCCTTGACACTATCCAAATATTTAATAAAATAATAGAAATCTGACAACAGGTCATCTGATACTGATGTCGTTTGAGAATAGCAAGTACTTTGTTGTATTCAAATTAATTTGCGATATACAAGCAGAGAAAAAAAACTACAAAAACTATTATTACCTCATAATTCAGATAATGATGAAAAGGAGCATGGTGTTATTGAAAAAGAAAATGTTTACATGTTATATTTACTAATTCAGCTGAGTTCCATTAACAATACATTCAGAATTACAGCTTGTTTTAAGAATAGTGAAGTACCTTTTAAAGAGAATTCATCATTTGCTGTATGACTGTCTCAATAAATCGAAAGAATATTAATATTTGAAAGACACAAGATCTTGCGGCAACAGACACAGCAATTTCTAGCTGTTATTTGGTTTACTGCAAATATACCTACTCTTTCTGAATAACAGAAAACTAAAAAGGATACTGCTCAAGTCAAGTAAGAACAATACAGAGAGGAACATCACTACGGTTTTTGAAATGTATATGAATTGAGATAAAAAACAATTTTGATCTGAAGTATGTTTGTGTAAAGTCTAGAATAGTTCTGAGCATCCATTCTCATGATACCAAAAGTAGGAATTTACTGCAAGCTTATGTAATAAAATATCAGACCTAGTGAAAAAACAATTTGGATGTATTATCCCTCTAGCTGAAAATATGCCTTACATAAAAATGTTTTATTTGAAGAGAAGTACTCAGAAATGACACGTATATTATATACATCTCTTGTAAGTTCACAATTATCTTTCGTAATATTTATTTCTTTTTTTAAATGAAAAAAGGAAATGAGTCATTTCGTTTACTTGAATCATGTAATCAAGTGAAAATGGTTTTTAGGATCATGAGAATAAGTTCTTTGCAATGTCTCACATCCAATAAATAAACTGATTGAAAACTTGTCCCCTAGGATGTGTTGTTAATGTTGTAAAAGATTCACAATATATGTAAAATTCATCTCTGGCCACATACTTCTGAATCATCTCAAAATATAACACGAAAACCACCCAAGTACAATCAGTTCTGATATATTAACAGTCAGATCTTTTTGGGTTATTCAAGTTCCCACAAATTAATTCACTTCAATAGTAAATGACTCAACAATCTTTCAATTGTGATACATGATAACTTTGAATATACCTTTTGATACATATTCAGTGATTATTATGTGCAAATGTCATTTTTATTGTCAATTCAGGTGAAATAAGTAAGGCTCCCCAAAAAATATTGAAACAGGTTTATATGCATTAGTTGTTTTTATTCATATGTATAATTCATCTCTGACCATTATATTTGAGACCTTCAAAACTCTTGAGGTCACCGGCGCATCTCGTTTATATTTTAAGCATTCAAGCATTTAATTAGATGCCTGCATTTTTATAAAGGTCAAGCTACTTCAAGGTTTCAACTAAGTATGGTATATCAAATGATTCATATGATATGATCAGTTCCTTCCCTCTGTTTTCTGAAGTGTAAATTGGAAATCAATTTATTACATGCCCATTTGATGAATTGGTAATTTTTTTTTATAAAACTTCAATTTTCAATTAGTTTATGCCTAAACTCTGGTAAAATTAATAATCTTCGAGTGGGTAGTTTCTTTAATCATTAAATAGGTAGTCTCCATATAATGCTTGAATTTTCAATTAGTTTGTGCATGAACTTTGGTAAAATGTTTAGCCATGCACACATTAGGTGAAATTTAGTCAATATAAACATGCCTGAGGAAGCTACCATATAGTGAAACACTTGTTGCGTTTTTGTAAAATTGTTCAGTGAAACTCTCGCAATAAAATGTTTCTTGAATACGTTACAGATTTTCATCAAGTATCAGCCAATTCCATCACATAGATATAACAAAATCTACCTATTTAGAAATGCCAAAAGAATGTTTGCCAAACAATCTGAACTTACTTTCATACCCTGCTGAGTGAGACCATAACGAAACCATGGCTAATAACCAATGGAACATATAGCTTTCTATCCTCCAGTAGACATCGGGAAATAGTTTTTTGAGTGGCAAGAGAAGGATCATCCACATTACATAGGTAGGAATACAATATAAATGGTTCATTAAAATGAAGCACAGCCTGAATAAACCCTTAGGAATTTTGTACCAATTTCTGTAACAGAAAAATGTAGCAAATCAACAACAGTTGTCCACCAAAATTCTCAAATATACTATAGGAGATTGATTTGGGCGATTTAACACCTTTAGTTCTGTTCGAGTGTTAATAACTTTGATTTAGAAGTATTTACATATGATAAATATTAAATTTTTGTATTTGCAAAAAAGGCAGTACATAGGTACTCTAAATGGAATACATTGTGTTTGATTATGGTTTTTTTTAATGGTGCGTAACAAAAAGAAAATTACTCAATGTTGGGCATTTTATTGAGATTACTCCAACTTTTTTTGATAATTGCCTAGTTATGCCAATGATAGTATTTGAATACTCCATAACACGAAAAATTTGCATATAGGGAAATTTGAGGTACTGATCCAATCTCCGTCTTATCAATTCAACATAAACATTAATAATATTACAATTTCAATATATTACAAGATCATTATCATCTTTCTTACATTTCCTACACAAAAATAATGCATGAACGAAAGGTAGGTAGTTACATTCTTCATAAAATTTAGGAAGCTCCATAAGTAGTAATTTTGAATTGGGCCTGTTAAAATATTTCCTAGCTGAAGTGAATCAACCCTTCTTATGCTTGAAATTCAATGGGGTATTTCTGAAATAATTGTAAACTTATGTAACATATAATGAAATAAGAATTAAAATATTAAAATTTTTCTTGTTCATGACACCAACAGACCCGTGTGGTGAATACACAATCATTCTCAACACCTACCTTGGACTATCCATATTTATTGTTGCTATTGTTCTCTAACGTTCTTAACTCACTTATCACGTCACAAATTTCATGAAAGATTCAACGATAACCTTCGGACATTGTAAAAGTTCAAAAATAGTCGGACATACAAAGAATATATCTCAATACAACTATGTAGATGACTGAAATTTTTCGCGGAATTCGAGTTGGTAACCGACAGATATCAGTTGATACACGTGAAGTATTGATAAGACTTAAGTAATAAATCTACAAGTTCAGTCGGTATTCATCTATCTTCTTAAAACGTAGATAGGATATCTAAACACACATTATTTGGTAAATATGAAATGAAACATGATGGCTTGATTTGATAGCAGATTGGCGGATGGCAAATGACAATGGCACAGTATAATGCTGAAAGTTCCAGTAGTTTACCCTCTTTGGAATCACTGATATTTGTGTGTCACAGTTGTATTTTTTTAGGACACTACGCATCCACGATTATCGTCCACGAGTGGATTTGTCAGCGTTTGACATTTCATACACTGCTCAACAATTGTATAATATATATATAAACTGCTCAACAAATTTTATGGAAAATTGAATTGATGTAATATGGAATATTATATATCGGTTTCAATTTTTTTATTCAAATTGTTTCACTTTTCTACTCGCACCTTGTTTGTTTAGTGCAAACTTTGGAGTTTCAAACGAATGAAAAGAATTGATTTGCTTGTCCAACCCAGCCGATTCTGTCGAAACATACATGTACAGAAGTGGTTATTTTCAATTGAATAAAAAATGATAATCATTACACAAGGACAATTATCGTTTCCAAATGATTTCCCAAAAGATATCTAAACTTGGTGCTACATATTATAGAAATAAACTAATAAAATATTCTGATATTCTGACTATTGTTAGAAATGGGTGTTGACAAATTTTTTATTTGGTTGATGACATCCAGGAAATGTGCTACAAATAAGAACAGAACAATTCAATGGAATAATTCATTAATTTGCTCATCAGGCCCTAGATAAAAATATATAATTTGTATCTGCTATATACAAATCCACTTCTTGAATACATTTTTAAGTTATTCAGGTCGGTCGGTAGCAAGGCGGTTCGACATGGGTGCTTTGTTCACTCACTCGAATTGACTGCCGTGTTGGTCGGTGGCTCAAGCCCCAGGCTGAACGATCGATTTTCACTTGCATTCGTCCAATCCATGTTAGGAATCACACGTTAAAAGGCGAGATCTCGTTAATCGATAGCTCGCACAAGTTTTGACTTCTGAGGGTTGTCGTTCGTAGGGGTGTGACAACTGGTTAACGAAAAAATAGATTTTAAACAGATTTTTATTCAATCTCTCATCTTTTAAAATTGGCCAAAAAATAAGGAAGGCTGAAATGAAGGAAAGAGAATTGGAACTTTCTATGTTTTTAACGACTTTTATTTGTAATTAACTAATTGACGTTACTGCAATTTATTGAATGCTGAAATTATAATTTGCCAACCCGCAAACTTCATCCTATTGATATCATTTTCGTTGTTTTTTTTTTGAAACTCTCATTTCCCTAAGCATTGTTTACATATCTTTTAAGATACGAATATAATATGAAATAAATCAGAACTTGGAATTTTCTGTCGAAGTTGTAATACTGGCCACAATAAAACTTTTCTTTATAATGATTCCACAAGCGAAACTGTTCTCTACGATTCGATCATACGCGATGTGATTCATCATCAAAAAGTGAGAGTAGTTAGACTAGTGGGACTTTTATCATTATACGGTGACTTGGATGGCAATGGCTGCGTCGCTACGTTCAATCAAAAGAGTTGAATTCTGAATTCAGTGTGAAAGAACTTTTTGAAGCAATTAGATGGTATATCAAATATCAGTTGTCATGTCTTTAAAAAAATAATGTGATCAATGTAGCCAGTTTGAAGAAAAGTACTTTTTATGTTGTTATGTTTGAAATATTATGAAGTGTTTCCGATTGGAGTAATTATTCTGAAAATAGCTGTCAGCTTTAAGTCAACATTGTCAACTGTGACGTGTGACAGATGTCTGCGATGACAGGACAGTGACGTGTAATATATGATTGTTTTAAGAGTATATAATTGTTTTCACGTTACATTTAATAATGTTAGATTTATTTACAATTTTTAGTAAGGGAGGAATGGTATTATGGTGCTTTCAAAGTACCAGTCAACTATTCACCCCTTCTGTGAATGCATTGATACGAAATGTCATTTTACAGGTATGTTTTAATGAAATTTCCTAAAATATGTTGAGAGTTTTTTACTACTTGGGGATTGATTTCAAAACAGCTAATCTACATGATTTATGTTTAAGATTTTTTAGTGGAAGTTTGTATTTGAAGCTGCAATAATAATTTTAAGTGCATTACATTCAAAGTATTGATCTATGCTTTGCCCCATTTTTTTTTGTCTCGATATGTTATTGAAAGTATATGTCTTATTGATTCGTGAAATGTAGTTGATGCAGTAGTTTTTTTTTCTAGGAAAGAACCAATGTCAGCACTTTTGATCATAACGGATTGCTGCTCCAGTACAAACTGGACAATGAATTCGATTTGGTTTTTGTGGTGGCCTATCAAAAAATTCTACAGTTATCCTATGTCGATAAATTCCTTAATGATATACATTTAGAATTCAGAGATAAGTACAAAAATGAACTTTCCGATGGAAAGTACTTTCAAGATTTTGATTTTATGGGAGTATACGATTCCACGTTGAAAGCAGCTGAACAGTGGTCTAAAATTCAGTCGAAACAACCCAAGCAAATGAGAACTTTCGAAGACTCCGTCAAATCTAAAAAGACAGTAGCATCTATGATAGAGAGGAAAGGGGAAGAAAAACCAGCGAAGGCTGTAAAGAAGAAAGAGGTCAATTTTGCTACAGAAGGTTAAATATATTTTCTTTTTGTCTTACAAATTATTGAAAGTTATACAAAATGAAAAAGGCCTAGAACCTTGAAAAAGTTTCTTATGTTGTTTTACAGTATGGAAAATATCTTTATTATTACTTAAAAAAATCGAAATTATTCATTATAAAGACTCGAATTATTTTTTGAAAAATTTTCAAGTAGACTCATGTATTTTTGTCTGCTGATCATGAATGTGAAGTTCAAAACATGTGCTCTGGCCTATTTTGTCTCTATTTTGTTTTTCTGGGATTATTTGTATTCCTTTATTGTGAAATGAACGATATCTTATTCACCTTTTTTTTTCAGAAAAAAGTATAAGCCTTCCATCTTCCCCAAAGCCTGCAACAAATGGTTTCATAGATGAAGAAACTTTGGCAGCAAATAGAGCAAAATTGGCAAAGAAAATGCAGAAGAAAAAGCCTGATCCTAAGTAAGTATAGTTTGCATTCCATTTGGGAATAAGAAAACATGAAGCAAAATGACATAGTTTGCATACATATACGATGTTAATCTATACATATAAAACATGAATTTATTTTTAGAAAAAGTCCTAAGAGTCCTCAGTTGGAGAAGGCAGGCAAAAAACCTAGAAAATGGGATTTGGGTGGTAATAATAAAGATCTTGGGACTCTCGAGAGAACTACTGATAAACCAGAAGATATGAAAAGTAACTTCACTCCAGACACAGAGGTACTTGTCAGTTTATTTTTATGAAAGAATTTACGTATTTTAATAATTTCCCCAAATACTTTTTGATCCATTAGTTGTCAGTTAAACAATTGTATAATGGAGATTTTATGTAGAAACAGAGAAAATTTGCCCAAAAATATAAAGTCAACAGTACTATTTTATATTATACAGTTGAATAGAAAACAGCAACAACATGATAAAGGAGAGTTGGAAGATTATTAACAAAAATGAAAACAAAATGAAACCTGCATTATCTAGCACAATAACTAGGGTTAACAATAACAAAATACTAATGGATAATAAAGCGAATTTCATAAACAAATATTTCATGGATAAAAATAATGAAAATAAAATACCTCCCGACTATTCTATGAAAATTGACACATTTCACAAAAGTTTCTTTCTTTATCCCACAACACCAACTGAAATAATTTCACTTATAAAGATAACTACATCTAAACCAACAGAGGGTATTGATGACATAAGCGGAAAAGTGGTGAGAGCTGGGGCTGTATATATTGCCGAGCCCTTATCTTATTTAATCAATGAATCTTTTTTAAGAGGTCAATTTCCTAATATAAAAGAATCCAAAGGATTTCCAGTTTATAAAAATAAGGGTTCGAAAAGTGACATAGCAAACTATCGTTTGATCTGCATACCTAGCCATATCGCTAAGATATTTGAACTAGCATATTCTGAGCGCCTCAACAGATATCTTGAACAGTTTCACCTATTACCAGACATTCAGAATGGTTTTAGAAAAAATAAATCTACTGCAAAAGCTGTAGCTAATTGTTTGGATTTCATTTATAATTCATTAAATGAGAGGCATAGAACAATAGGACTCTTCTATGATCTTACTAGTGCTTTTGACCTTGTGGATCATAAATTATTACTAATGAAAATGGACGGAATGGGAATACGAGGTAAACCATATCATTGGGCTGAATCATATCTCTCAAACCGCTCACAAACCATTGTTCTCGATGATAAAAGATCCGACTCAATGAAATGTTCTGTAGGAGTACCGCAAGGTTCTATCCTTGGTCCTTTATT
>WOGP01008235.1:0-11324 GCA_015342065.1 Leptinotarsa undecemlineata
TTGAGGAAATCACCCTGAAATATACCCCTTCTGAAAGTGACACTTGCTCGACCAAATGTTATGGTGAAGCGAGTTCGCCAAAGTGGTATCAGTTGTCCAATGCATCTCACTATTTTGTCGGGTACCGCAAGGCATCTGAGCAAATGCAAGATGAACTCATGCGAAATTGTATCAAATGCGTTACGATAATCGATCCAGGCCATATAAAGGTTACGCTTATATTGTATCGAGTCCTGAGTTACACATCTATCGATGAGCAGGTTCACTTTACATCCATCGACTCCTCTCTTTGACCCTCTCTGCTCATATATCCGTTAGACCACTCGGTCAACTGCGGTGAGTATATGATGCTTGTAAACATCTTATAACACGAATTCAAGCACGTTTTTGATCCGTAATTCATAGGAATCGACAAATCTCCACTTTTGGGTATAAGAATGGTCCGCTCCTCGGCAAATCAATCAGGAATCCGCTGCTCTCCGTCCAGCCATGCGTTGAAAACTCTGGCCAGATGGCAGTGGGTGCTTGGTAGTTTTTCCACCAATAAGTGTTCAGCCCATCTGGGCCTGGAGCAGCAAAGTTCTTGGAACCCACAAGGGCTCTTCGAACGTCATACGGGGTTATCGGGTTGCGCAGTTTATTGAGCTTAGGCTCAGGCTGTCGAAGCTCTCTGTTGAAAGCTTGGAACTTTGCTAGAGCTGAAGTGTCTAAGTTGAGTGGTTGCGGGTGTTCATAGATATCCTTCCAGAAGGATTTCACCTGATCAGCGGTCGGCGGATTATCCACAACACGTGAAGGCTCTTGGAATATGCGAGAACGTTCTAGGGGAACCTAGGGTTTTCCGCGATACTACTCGCTTGCCTCACTAGTGACTTCTCAGCAGCCACTAGCATTCGTATCCTATCATGGCGATGCTATTTGGTAGTCAGCAGCACGCCTTGGCTCAAAGTGTGATGGATATATCGTAGATTGGCGGCTATTCGCCGCACTGCGGGCGTGAAAGGTCTATTGGCTGCCCAGTTATTCGTAACACATTGGATACGAGACGCGTGTTGTCTCGCTGACGTGATCTTAGCTTCCATCTTGTGTACACGCCGTTCAATCTTTCGAACTATAAGCCGAGATTTTGTTCTTCCGATTCGGAAAGCGATTAGACGATGTTATACACGGCGGTGTTGATTTGACAGATGTCAGCATCTTCTTTTGGAACACTATGAACTTCCAACTCCCACTTCCAACTTCCACTATGAACAAGCCAGTTCTTGTGGCTTCAGGGGCCTAATCCTGTGGATCGCCCTGCGTGTTCTGATTGTCTCCATTGGTGGCACGATGCCTGTCTCCCTCCCAGCCGTGCCAACGGGTGGTAGAACTGTCACTTCTACCACTTTGTTAGCAGACTGGGGAAGAGCTATATAGTCCTACCGACAAAGATACGATACGTAATCCCTAAGATTTTGGGCGAAAAAGGCGACTTGCTCCGGATGTATTTCACATCACAGAGCATGCAATCTCGCCATGTACCCTCTTCGCGCGGGCTCGCTACTCTCGTAGCAATGCATTAGGGTATCTCTCAGCTCATGCGTCTACTCGAAGCGTCTGTTGTCAGGGTTGTTGGTAGGCCAATCATTGTCATTCTCATCATCATTATTATTATCATTATTTATATAAATTATAGTAGCGATAACTATAAATACTCAGGATTATCACTTTCAGAATGTGAATATTTCAGTTAAAATTTGTTTTATACAAGGTCACATTTTCTGTTGGTTTCTGTATTATTCATTGAATTCTTATTGATATTAATATAATCAGCGTATAACAGAGGGGTAATCATCCAAAGAAGACACTGTTTGGAGTGGACGAGTCGAGTTTATATTAGGTTATTTGAAAAGTTGTGTCCGTTTTTATGGGTCTACTTCAAACTGTAAAAATCACTGGAGTTTTTTCCCAACACCAAACCGTTATTTCAACACCTCGATACGTGTTTCGATTACCAAATGATCATCTTTAAGAGGAAGATCAAAATGTAATATCTCAGTGAGTAGGTATTCAATTGAATTGAGATGAGAACCATTTGAATCAATGCAAGTTTGACAATGTACTACAAGCGCATAATTTCCGTTAGCATGAAAATTGTGTGCTCGGGATTCGATAAAGTCGACGAAAGATGTTTGTGCCTGATCCTGATTGGCGTAGGTATCGAAGATGCTAGTCGGTTGGACGAGAGATCTGGGGAGTATGGTGGGTGAGGCAGAACTTCAAGGCTTCAAGGCATCGCTTTTGTCGCTCAAAATAAGAAGAACAGATTTCGAAACGTTACTATTTTTGTAGAACATTCAAATCGTGAGCTTTTTGGCCTTTCCAATAGGTACGTTTCAAACCATCAAAAATCAAATGGGAACTGATACCCAGTTCTTCCGCCATCCCATGCTTCGTTTGTGATGGGCCAATTTTCACCAGGGTCCTCAAATCCTCGTCCTGTATTACTATAGGTCGATCACTTCGGGGCTCATCTTCCAGGCTGAAATTATTGAAAATAAATTTCATAAACTCAAGTTGAACAATATCATTGTTAAATGCCTGGTTGATTTTTCTAGCTGTTTCGGCAACGCTTTGGTTCTATTTGAATTCCTAGAGCAAAATTGGCCAGTAACCACCCTATAAAAATAAGCTGAAAATGGGAACAAAATCAAAATTTGGAAAATAATTTACATCATCAACGTATAGAGTACAAAATTCTTTATCGATTATTATTTACCACGATATAATCAAAAAACGCTACATTCAGGTTACTGAATTTCTATTTTTTTTTATTTTCACTGAAGAAGACGATTTCAAACCAATTGCATTCAAATTGTTGATTTTTGAGTTCTTGTCTTCTTTGAATGTATGTGTTTTAGTGCAATAAAATCTTAGAGTTGCATTATAATGTACACACCCACATCCTAACAACTATGCTTGCCTTATTCGTTGTGTAGAAATTTGATAAAAAATTGTAGCATGGTACAAGTGAATACGGCCTCAACTTACACCATTTTGCATAATTATGAAAGGTCCGTTATAAAAGTTCAAATAATATAAACAATATTTCCGTCTCATACGAAGGTCGTTTGGTGAACTATATAAACTAGGGTTGTACAGCGATTACATATTAGTACTGAAATAAGTTTGCATAACAAATCGGGAAGATGCAGAGCTCGGTAAGACAATTCAATCTATTTTTATTCTTCATGATTAGTAAAATTTGAAAACGATAGCAAATAGTATTTTCCTGAGATATACTTTTTTAAGTAATTTTCTACTTTGCCTTCCAATTCTTTTGTATTCCTCCCGATATTCTCGTTTGACAAAAAATATAGATAATATTCAATTCTATCCATGATACATCATATCTGATTTAAGGAAATTTAGAATTATTGAATTCAACTCGGACATTAAAATTTTCAGAGAGAATATTTAATATACGAACAAAGAATCTAAACACAGAGAGCCTTATTCAAAAATACAACAACATGCACGTATTTTATTTTCGAACATAATTGAATACAACTCTTTCCTATTCTTCCTTCAACTTTAATAAAAAACATAAAATTCGTACTTGAAATTCTATAGTGTAGTATGATATTATGAGTTTGATTTCTTTGTGTCATTCAAGACTGAGATCTACAGATAATCGATAAAATTAAAGAAGTTGACAAATGGAAAACATATGTTGAGGAACAGTTTTTGAACCAATGCAGTCGGTTCCATTGTTAGAAATGGCAGACACTTTCGAAACATCGAGTACCTACTGTTTGGAATCAGGGGTTCGGCTTTGGAAATGAACAAATGCAGTTTTTCTTAAAGGAAGAAGATAGGTATCGGCATCGTTTGTTTTCTAGTTTGAAACACTGAAGAAATGATCCGTTGTTGACATTTAAATTCAAACTAGTGTTGACTATATTCAATTTCGGAACAAATTGACCTCACTTTCCTCCTTCGTTTCACTTTACTTTCATACCACTTAAGAGATGAATAAATATAATATTCGAATTCACCGAATTCCTATTAATGCCGAACCAAAACAATCTCATCAAAGTTGAAAACTCACTCGCATGAGGATGGATTTTTCATCGTTCACTTCTGTTTTGAGTATATTTTTCAGTTTGCATTGTTTGTTATCGTGTGAATTACTGGACAAATTAATATGAAAAAGTGTAATTCACTTATAACCCGATATAAAACAGTTGTGTTATGGTTGAAGCCAGAGGAAGTCATAGTAGTCATATAGATATAAATATCATTGAGTTTGTATGTATGGTCTGAATAAAAAAAAAGAAGAATTCGAGGACACAACACTCTGAAAAGGGGATAAACCGTGGACACGTGTCTGTGGTTATTGGCCTCATCATAGAGGTTGATCTGTTTTCGGATAACCAGAACTAATTGTATGTCTTGAATCATTTCAATGTCACCACAAATAACTGAAGAAAAAAGTCATAATTCAGATTCTATTGCGCCTGAAAAATTTATACTTGATAACGAACAATTGCATGGCATTTATGAATTGGAGATGATGAATATATATTTTCTACAAAAGGACGAAAAAAATATCCTATGAAAATGTTTTATTATTTCCTTTCGGTGTTATTTTTCACGGTCTAGTTTTATAAAATTGTGTGTACATATATGACTATTTCTATGATTCATGGGAGTTCAAGCTGAAAAACACTTCACAGTTTTAGATGTATATATTTCATGAGTTATTGTCATTCTTTTTTATTCAATTGTTTTATATTCATGTGTGATTTTTCTTTGGAATTTTTATTAATAAATTAATTTGTTTCATTTCAGATAACCCTAGCTTTAGCGATCCTTGCCATAGTGGGAAGTTCTTCTGCTTCAGTCGGCCATGGCGTTGTCTTACAAGGAGCCCTTCCATTTTCTGGAGTCATCGCTAGTCGTGGTATCGTGGCTGCTCCTGGATTCGTAGCAGGCCCCGCCATCGTAGCAACTCCAGGTCTCCTTGGTGCTGGTGCCATAGGAAACTCACTTGTAGCCTCTAATGCCGCTCTTGCTGCTGGTGCAGCTATCGGAGCCCAAAATGCAGCTGCAGCTCATGTCGCCAATGGAATAGCTGCTGCAAACGGAATAGCTGCTGCAAATAGAATAGCTGCAGCTAATTCAATCGCTGCTGCGAATTCATTTGCTGCATCTAATTCAATAGCCGCCATCAACGGAGCTGCAGCAGCACAGGCCGCCATCAATGGAGCAGCTGCAGCACAGGCCGCCATCAACGGAGCAGCTGCAGTTCAGGCCGCCAACTCGATAGCTGCCTACAATGGAGCTGCTGCAGCCCAGTCGGCAGCAGCCGCTCAAATAGCAAACGCTAACGGAATAGCAGCTGCAAGTCGTGCAGCGGAAATTAATGCCGCAGCCAGAATCGCCTCAGCCAATAGTCTTGCAGTAGCTAGCAGAGCTTCAGAAGCCCAATCCATATCCGCTGCTCAGATTGCCTCAGCTAACGGTCTCGCACTAGCCAGTCGCGCAGCCGAAGCGCAAGCTGCTGCTCAATACTCTGCAGCCCAGATCAATGCAGCTGCACAGGTACAATCTGCAAATCGCATAGCTGCCGCTAACGAGGCCATCGCAGCTGCTAGAGCAGCCGAAGCAGCTCAAGCAGCATCCATAGCACGTGCTGGTGAAGCAGCTGCCGTAGCACAGACAAGTCGTTTGGTAGCGGAAGGTCAAATAGCTGCAGCTGGTCAACAATCTGCAGCAGCAGCAGCTGAAAGAGCTACTCTGGCTGGTGCAGCACTAGCTGCTGCGTCCAGGCCAATCATTAGTCCAATAGTAGCTGCCGCGCCAATTGTAGCTGCTGTTCCCGTTGTAGAAGTTGGCCCTCTTGCTATCGGATCATCCTTTGCAGCATCAGCTGCCCGCTTGGGAGCTGCTGCTAATGCTGCCTCCGCAGGGGCTAGTTTACTGGGAGCTGGAGTTGGCTATGGTGCTGGAAGTTTGGGTATTGCCGGTGCTAATATTGCTCGAGGAGGAATTGCAGGTGCAGGGATTGGAATAGGTCATGCAGGTATTGCCCGTGTGGGTGCTGGTTACGGACATGCTGGTAGTCGTTGGTAATTTTGGAACGACAACGTGGAGATTTATGCTGACTTATTTATTAACTTAATATGATTGTTACCTCAGTCGAAATATAGTCAATTATTTATAACCAAATGCGAATAAACAAAATACTGAAAGCTTGCGTTTCATTCTCACAAGGAAGTACATCTTTCGAAAACCTGAATGTTATTAAATACATAATAATAAATACATAACATTGATGAATGTTCTTCATTTCACTAGAACAAGTTGAGCAGATCTATTATATGCCTCAAACAAGTCTAAAATATAACCAAAAAATAACATTTTGAATAATAGGTAATTATTCATGATGATAATCACAAATTTTCAGAATGATCACTCCATTTCCAATACGCGTTTTATTACATAGTACAATCCTCAGTTATACTGGTCCAACTGATTTGTTCAACTGAGGATGCTACTATGTAGCGAAAGTCTTATTAGAAATAAAGTCTATATTTTGACAATTTGTAATAATTATCATGAATAATGTTATTAATTTCCATCAAGTAACGGATCAGTGATCAGTTTATCATTGATCATGATCAGGATCATTGAGTCTTCAGTGTATTTTTTAAGTGTTCGATAAAAGAGTGGTATAGCCAGTGAGAGATGCTGGAGCGTGGTTATACCTATCTGGAAAGTATTCATACGTTATTAAAATATTTCGATATATGTAGTTCAGGTTATTGCTCACGTATTTGGCCTGGCGATGTGAGTCTGTTCGAGAGGAAATCTCTTCATCCAATATTTCACTTTCATTGTACTTGAACTTGTGGTCATTTTCACATAGTTTGAGCCATTCAATAATCATAACTTTGCAAAATCATTGGTATGTTGCTCCAACCTCCATTTCAAATCTTGTTAAGTTTTCCCTATATGCATTCAATCATAATCTTTCCTTGGATCCGAATGTAAAACGCCAGAAAAACTGAAAATTCTGAAAACATAACATGCAATTGTACTAAGATTCAATGTGTTGTCTTATTTTTTTGATTCAATATATAAATATGCTATCAATCAGAATGATAAAATAACCATCCGATAGTAAAATGTTTAAAAGTGAGCAAAGTGAATAAAAAATAATGAAATGGCTCTGAGTAAATACCAATTCGAAGCGAATCATACATTTATTGCCAATGAAACTAAAATACTATATAGAGAAATATCTATTTTGAAATGGCTCAAATTGAGAGTAATCTCAAGTCCATCTAGCAAAAAATATTTTTGTCCAGAATGTGAGACTTGTTTTCTGTATTTCACCACATATCTGGATATCCTGGATTTTCTTAGTTCTTGAAATTTTTGGTTAATTTTACATTGATCGGTACATTGTTCATTATGTGCATATTAATGATATGTTAACAAAGTAGGATTAAATATCTAATATTAGACAATAATCCAAAGCCTTCATAATAGATCTCAGTCATTATCTCAACTAAGGTGAACCGTTACATTCCTTTTTCATGAATAATTGTTAATTGAAATGAAATGCTACATTATTTCCTTATCTTTACAACTTGCGAATCTTCAAAATGGCGAGAGCGCCGGGATATATTATCATTTTTAATTTGCTGTGTCACACTTCTTCAACTACGGGACTTTAGACCTCATTTTGCAAAAAAGATATGAAAATGCAATTCAATTGAAATATTATAGCTTGTATAGATTAATCCGCTTAAACAATATGTTACCTGATTCATAGAAAACAAATATATTGACTTGCCAATTTTTGAGAAAATGTTTCTTCATTGACCCTAAACAATATAACTCACTACCTTTATGTTTGGAAGGATTGAAAAGGCAAAATGCTTTCAAAAATGAAATAAAGGGGCTCATAGTGTCAGATGAAATTAATGTTAATATTTATCTATAATTTTAGAAAATTATTGAATCCTTCATATTGAATACCTAGTTTACTTTAAAACAAACATATTAATCACTAATAACTATCAAATACTTCCTCATAACAACTTTCATACTATCTATACTATTTTATCAGAAATTAAAATTCAGGATTTAGTCTTTTAGTTGAGAAAGATATGATTTATATCTTTTCTGTCATTGACATACTGTGCCTTCTTTTTGACATTGGCGATCTGTCAGAATGTACTGCCTTGTCTTATTCTAGAAGCATCCTGCTCTTCCATTTGGTGAATCTCTTCCAATGTCGTTGAGCCATGATCACTTTCAAGAGCCAATCTACATGTACCCTAACTTTCAGCTGTTGTAGCAACACCTTTTTTTGGAAAACTTCGTTTCCGACATACAATTCACTTGATTAATTGAAGCTCTATATGACCTCATTGACACTTCTCTTCATCGTTATTTTTTTGTTTCGGATAAGACTATCCTTCTCAAGTTCATTTTCTTTCTTATGGAATTGATTATTGCAACTATATTAATATAGTTAGGTGTAGATCTAGCCCGAAAACAGCTGCATTCTGGTGTTCTCCAAATTGACCAAAAAGACCAAATCAATCACTCTATCGATATCCGCCTCATACTCTTGCAAGGTATTCCGCAGTTGTTGATGTCTGCTTATAAGGTTGCTCTAGTAGACTTGCTTCATGTTTTATTATAGAGAGTGCCTTTCGAAAGCTTGTAGTATCCTTTGATAAACAGTTCAGCTACTCTTCAGAATAATGTGGACTATTCTCAGTAGCTGACTTCGT
This sequence comes from Leptinotarsa undecemlineata, assembly GCA_015342065.1. Lineage (NCBI taxonomy): Eukaryota > Metazoa > Arthropoda > Insecta > Coleoptera > Chrysomelidae > Leptinotarsa > Leptinotarsa undecemlineata. The sequence continues at coordinate 8,796 of WOGP01008235.1, forward strand.
GGTGATACAACTAAGACTTTGGCTTTTTTATCTTCTTCAACCGTTGGCATTTGCGACAGTACATGGCCCAAGAGCACTCACCATCAAGTGCAAGTGACTTCAGTGCTTCATCTAATAATGTCTTCGATGTTGAGGTAGGATTGTTCTCATCGAAACATATGTACTCTGCTTAAAGAAAGTCGATTGGCCATGTGGGTATGCTCTACCACAACTGGGTTATTGCTCATCTTGGGTAACTATTTTTTGAGTCATCTTATTCTGTCCCTGAATGTCTATCCCTCAACCTAGACTTCCTTGATATCCTATTACATTTGTTTGATTTATCAATCAAAGATTTGATCACTTTCACTTTTTTCCTACGAAGTTTATTCAAGTGCATTTCTGAATGCTGATATTTTTGTTCTAATAGTTTCAGTGATGTTTCTAGTTCCACTCTTCACCCATTTCTTTCATCTCTTCTCTTCGTTTCCTCTTTCCCTTCTCTGTTTTTTGCTATTTTTCGATGCTATAGTTATTGAAGCCTCTAATCGCTGATTCTCCTCTTTCATAATTTTTGTTGACCGAGTTGTCAGCAATGTCGCTTGATATCTTCTACTTTTTCCATTCCTTTGTTTCATTTCCCTTTTCTCTTTCTGGTCTTCACTAAACGACTTTGAGGACTTCATTTTTTCTCCATTCGTCTTCATCTTGTATTCACCATATATCCCTGAGTTTAATTGTCTTTCTTCAGTAGCAGCAAATAATGTTACGTTCTTAATAATGAATAAGTAAACGTACCCTACATGAAATTCAACAACTTCATTCAATGTTAGAGAGGCATGTGTAATAATATAAGGATAATATTCCGGAAATATTCTAGAATGTTTGTAGAATGTTTGGGAACAGTCAGGAACATTTGAAACATACCGGAGCATCCCAGATCAATGCGGATCGACCAAGGGAGTTTTATAGTGTGGTGAGTATCAATTTTTCATCTGTAAAAAAGGTACCTGTTTATACCTAGAGGGCTTCAAAGTATAGAATACTCCAGAACATACGAAAGTGTTTATGAAATATGATGTATTGTATTCAATATTGTATTTGTTTCAATAGATGTCCACTATTGCAAACAATACAATGGACACAATTTGCAATCCACAAACAATAGACGCTTTCCTATTTCTTAAAAAGATAAGTCAGCATCTTCGAAGAAAGCTTGCATGATGATGCTCGACTGAAAATTTATCATATTTTACTGTTTCTCACGAAACAATAAGTAATTATACACACAAACCATTCTCTTGAATCACTCTGTCATTGATTCATAATATGAATTGATTTAAAAATAACAATTAACACTGTACTTCAGTTGCAATTTGAATTGTGTCCGTTGGAGCATGATTTTTTTTAAACAAATTCACCCCTTCATAACATTACCTGAGGTTTAATGTGAAAAATAGTCTCATTTCATTTAATGGTCACATTTTTTCAATACCATGTCTTTGAAATCAATATCGAATCAACATGGGGTAGAAATTATGAGATTTTTTTCAATTCTAACTGCCTATAAAAATTCCTCAAATTTCATCAAAAGAATAAACTGTTTATAATATTATCATTTCTTCAACATTTGCCAAGCCTTAGAATATGAGGGTTTCTTTCAGTTATATAAATGAAATTACATTTATAATGGCTTCCAATAGTTTTAGAAAATTGCGACGAAGAGTTTATTTATATCGCTCAAATTTCAATCATGATTTTTTTCAAGTACAACAAGTATGAAATATACAAAAACTGCAAGATGATATCGGATAATCATGCAATCAATCTAAAATTTTATGACTTTTTTTGTTAGATTATTGAATAGTATTAGTGAATAATAAAAACTCGAATATCCTTATTTCTGAATTCCAATCGAATTAACATGCAGCTTTGAACAATCAAGGTGTGGCGTTTTTATGTTTGAATTGTCTGATATCAGAAAAATAACTTATTCAATACTACCTATTTCCTTGGAGAAACTTTCATTACCATATCGAGACACACATATGTCCACACCCCAAGGAAAGATCGGCCTACGAGAATGATGCAAATCCTAATGCGTATTACTCACAATTCGAGAAGTGTAACAAAGAAAAAGATTTGAGGTTTTTCATTCACGACAGCATTTAATTCCCTTTTTCAAATCAGTGGAAGCAGTTTTTAATACGTTAAAATGTGTGGAATGAGTAATTTGTGATACAATTTCTTCACCCATAACTAAAACAATCATCAAAGTGTAATGCAAGGTCGGCTTTGATCCATATACAGGGTGTCCCTGGACTTCCTCTTTTCCTCTCGGGAATGTATAGATGGGGTCAAAATATCATCAGTACTTCATATAACTTTTTTTCCTAAAATCCTTCGTTACCAAGTTACGGGCCCTCGAAGTTACAAAATGAAAAATGTTTTTCTGTGATAACTTTTCAAGTGAATATTCAAAATCATCCAAATTTTGGTAATTGACTAAACAAATGAATTCCGTCGATGAGCTTTCATGCAGGAGTCAGT
>WOGP01008236.1:0-11324 GCA_015342065.1 Leptinotarsa undecemlineata
TTCTCTTCTCGATAGATTGACAAAAGGTCTCTTATTTGTTTTTGTTCTCTTAACTTCATCTTACTCTACGAGTATGGTATTTTTCCCAGTCCAAGACGAAATGAAAGTCCAAAGTTTCAAATGTAAAGTATAATAAGAAAAAAAACGACTCCATGGACAAAATAAAAAAACTACGTGTATAATCTTGTATAGAAGTAAAATGTTAAATTTTATTGAGTAAAAGAAAAAAGAATACATAATTCGCCGCTAATTCTGTGATATTTACTATTCAATTTAAACTCCTAAAAAACTACCAACGTACCAACTGGGTACAAAATATTTTTAGTTTTATCTTTTACTTCAGGGAGAGTGGTGTATAACTTCAAATTTTCACCCTTTTCTGTAATATCATGATCAACGGTAGCTAAACAATCAGCACTAGAAACTCAACAATATATAACCTCTTTGCAAATAGGAAGTGGACTCAGATAAAATATTATGTGAACTCTCTCTCAAGATGATCTGGTTAGAAAAAAAAATAACGAACACTCACATAACGCCTCTTTGGGTGGTTCGTGGTCAACCATAGGTTCTGTCGACCCAGGTATCTTCTACACAACACTTTTAATTTAAACTCCCCTGTACCCCATACCGGCTTAAGATTTCACTATTAATTTTTCTCAAATACAAACAAAATAACCCCCCAATTTTGACCACCGATCTCGCCTCGACGGGACCCGGTGACTGACTCCCTGAAGAACCCAAGCCTTCGCGTCAACAACGCTATTCACCAAAAATCCCATATCAGCAGTTTTTTCAACCTTCCCAACCGTATGATCATCGGCAGGATGCAACACTCAATTGTTTAGTCTACGACACTCGAAGGTTCGACAGTCATAAAACAATTCAGCGCCTTTTCTGACTGGAAACATATCGACACCGAAGAAACAGATGATCGACCTCGATCTCAATGAATGAAATAAAATTCCATGTCACCATCACAATGGCCGTTATTACAAATGCTTTACTAGATTTGAAGATACCCAGACATATTCGTAGTGCTGTGGTTTGGATAGTGTCAAGGTTTTTGAGGTGTATTTTGGAGGCATTCATATAGAGGATACTTCCGTAATCCAGTTTGAAGCGGACTAATGATCAGTAAGTCAGTATCAGTATTCCGTCTTTTGCTCCCCATTGGTGATGAGCTAATGATTCTGATACAATTCAGAAAGTTAGCTTTTGTCTCCTGAATATGAATATGAATACTTCTCAATAATTCTTCGAAATGCTGGTTAGCTAATACTGATTGGTATGTTGTGATGTCAATTTTGCAATGAAATAATATGATTCACATAAATACGTTGTTCTTGAAATAATTGGACAGCCTTATTATTTCAGGATACATCGATTCTAAAACAAATTTCTGAAATTTAGTGACTTATATTACAATAAAAGAGCTTGATCTTGCATCTCTAATAATTCTGACTTTCCAGATGCTTCTTGGGTCATAATTATATTGGAAATGGAGAACTTCACCTTGAATTATGTTAACTTCAAATGGATTTAGGAAAAAAATCAAGAGACGATTTGCTTTTTTATACAGCCGTTGAGTTTTCCTTGTTTAATATTGGAACACATCTTTTTGATTCGACAAAAATGATAAAATTATGCCACTGTTTATATTCGTTTGCGCATGAGTCATATTATTCTGATCATGGACGGTAGTGAAATTTGTTACAATATTGCACTTACTCTTTCATATTTGTTGTCAGTGATTTAACAAGCATTTTGAAACACATACGGAACTATAATATATATTTTTAAAATAATATCACAAAAGTGGAAAGGAAACTCTAGAGCCATAGATAATCTTTCAAAGAGGCGCATGTGGCTCGCGACCCGCATGCAGGTTGTCCCCCCCGATATAGAAGTTCCTTCAGATGGCATTTATAATTGCCAAGTGATTATCAAAAGGCTTCCGACATAAACTTTATTGCATTATTTTGAGATCAATTTTGGTTCAAATTTCAAAGAAAACGTGTTTACGTCTTTTGATTATAGATGATGCTATAAAAGATGGTGAATGCGCAAATGCCTTCACCCGATTGATTACATCAGATTAGTTACAAACATCGTGAATGCAATATCGCCTTGAAAGGCGAAAGTGATACAGAGAAATAATTTCATTAGTGAAGTTTGAATTTTCTAATAGAATTAACAGTCGATATTATGAACATGTGGACTCTATAACTATCTCCAATCTGAATTGAAATATTTGTTGCTTACATCATCCAGCAATGATTTCTAGGAAAAATTGGGTTACTGAATAATTTTGTTTCTCACATTGACACATTGGAGTCAATCAAAATGGACCAGATACATAACTCACTACATTCAAGGCCAAACACTCATTAAAAAATTCAATATTATATAGTTGTGTTATAATATTAAAGAAGAAAGAATACAAATCATGAAATTATGAAACAACAAAAATTAATTGGTGCTTCGGGACGACTTCATCGATTCCAGTGGCGCATTTGCTTTTTCAGCTGCAGGAAAACCCGAAAAATCCTACAGCACCACATCATCTGAAGATCATGATCTGCCATAAAATAAAATGTAGGGTGTCTCCAGGGGCTTCAATAAATTCAAGACATCTTGGGGTTAAGTCACATAAATTTTATTTTACATTCAGTCTATTTTCAATCTATTTTGAATAGAATTTGCACAAAAGTTATCAAATTTTCATCGTCCAGTAGATACTTATTCTGGCTTCACCAAACGTAGTGAATCTGATGAGTCTATATTTTCAAATGATTCAGTTATGAAGCCAATTCCATTAGATTCACAGATGAAGTGTTTAAATATTTTACTTGATACTGAATTCTCCAAAATTTGTAATGTCGAGGTATGACCATTCTACAGAATCCCCAAATAAGTTCAATTGGTTGAAAACCGACTAATTTATCTGTGGATCCATACCACGAAATGTAGAACTGATAAAACTAGATTCAGATCACATGAAAATGGGATTTTAAATATGTAAAGAAAATGGAAAAATAAAGATATAGGAGGTGTCAACGAATCTATTAGACAAGTCATAATTTTTAGAGTAAAAAAATGAGAGATTTGGTCGCTTTCCGTTCCATCAGAGATACCAAGCAACGGTTCAACCTGGATCAGAATGTGACATTGACAGTTTTTGTAACTACTTCATTTTTGAAGTAACTTTTCATATTTTACCTAAGCCCGGCCGTACACGGACCACATATTTGCATTTGAGGCAACCACAACATTGTGGCCACGTTGACTGCACTCGCGGTTGACCCAACCACATTTTTGTGGTCGGCTTACGGTCATATAAACCGCACTTGCAGTTGAGGCAACTGACATCTATATTTTGAGGTGTCAGAGTTTAGTGACAGTTTCAAAATGGATTTCGAAGAAGCACTAACTACTACTTTTTATTTTGAGGAGAAGGACAAGACGTAGAAAAGTACGATCGCTTTGGGTACATCCACTTCTGGCTGCGCGCGCGACATAAGGAGGGAAATATTTTTATATTTAATTCGATAAACTCCGGCAAGACGAAAAACATTTTTTAATTACTTCACAATGTCCATTGAATCTTTTTCAATTAGAATTTTGAAATCAGAAATTGAAGGCTGTGAGACCACTATGAAAAAAAGTACACGATGGTGTACGCGGTTGGGTACGACTGCAAGTTTGTGGTTAGTGTACGGCGGATGCCGCGATGACACGATATTTAAAAGCTAGAGATACGTGCTTTTCCACCTAATAATCTAGAAGTTTTGTTATTTCACAGTCGGTATAATAAAACATTCTACTTACGAGTAAAGTATTGTCCAGTACAGTATATAGGACTTTCTCTCTCTCTCCCTGGTGTTCACAATCAATAACAAAACTTATGCTAGAAAACGATTCTGTTGATACAGCAACTTGAGGGAATACCTTCTGAAAAACGAGATTCATTAACGACGTTGTTAATTGTTCTGTTGATACAGCAACTTGAGGGAATACCTTCTGAAAAACGAGATTCATTAACGACGTTGTTAATTGGGAACCAAAACTAATAGAAAACAAGGAAACTTTCTGCTACCCTTGATTTTTATCTGATATCGTTCAATGGAATATTGTCGATACATTCTACGTTTTTATATTCATGACTGAGAGTCAAGTAATTATTGGTCGAATTAACTTGAGAAAAAGAAGGTTTTCTAGAAGCATAATACTGTTAATGAGTCGTCGTATTATTGTTGTTAGCAAATTACTCTCAAAGGAAGAAATTTGAACACGTATTATGAGTTTTTGATTTTGCTCGAAAATTTGTACTAAGAGTTTTTTCGACCATAAGCTTAACTCTCAAAACTTGTAACTATCAGTAAACCTACGATTCGGTAGCAAGTAATTCGAGTTTATTTCTAAAATTCTATACGCTATCAAATATGAGCTTCTTATATGTCGATAAAATTATTTGTATCAAATCGATACAATCACCTTGAATCGATTAAAATACCATTTCACAGTAAGGGAGATCTTATTACTACATTGTTGAGAATAAATTTTGAGTTTTTAGTTTTGGAAATGAGTGGGGTTCACTTCACCCTATTGTAGATTCTAAAGATAAATCATTTTATTCAGAGATAAAACACAAGGGGCGTCAAAATAATAAATGCTGTTGTGAAAAATATTTTTGCCAGATGTTAAATTTGACTTCACTATCTGAAAAAACGAGGAGAAGAGGAATAGGTACGTGTTGTAATAATCAAATTATCAGATGTGAGTATGTGTGGAATCAGAACATCTTAAATAGCATCTTGGAAAAAACCATATGGGTTTAAAATCTGTTTTTTTTTTTCGTTAATCAGCTGTCGCCTCCATACGAACGACAATTCTCAGAAGTTGGGAAACTTGTGCAAGCTAAGGAGGTCTTACCTTTAAACGTGTGATTCCTAACACGGTTGCAGAAGCTTCCCATCTTCAACCAGATAAATTCTCTCGAGGAGAATATCTAGTCGAGGCAGGAATCGAACCTACGGTCTTCCGATCGTGAGTTGGGCGCGCTACCACAGCGGCCAATTCCACAACTGGATGCTGAAAATGTTGCTGTTAGTTGCTGAAAATGTATTATATCATCCTCTGGTGGTTATATCCTTTTTTATGGAGATGAAGTATCGAGACTGGTGATTTTCGATTCATTTGAGTCGTCCCAGATTATATTCATTCGGATACTACCTATGATAATAATTGTTGAATTTTCACAATAAATGTTATTCGAAACGTGTTTCGACACACATGTTTCGACACACGTGTTTCGACACACGGTAAATTCATCAGTTGGACCAAGTTCAACTCTTGGAAAGATCTGTTCCGCTATTGTCAAAAAAGTGTGAAATCAGATTCTCTATTTGTTAAGAATTGACATTTTCCACTTTGACAACAACTTGAATATGGTTATAAAGTTTTTGAAATAATTTCTATTACTTTATGTGAATTTCATAAGAAGTGAATGTCGAAAAGATGAAGTGAATTGCTCGAGTGCTATTTCTAACAAGATAATATGTCGTACGGAATCAAGAAAACTCTGGCTTGAAACTGAAACTGTTTCTATTGGACGAATTGAATTAAGAAACTGTACAGTAAAAACATGGGTTTTTCGAAGATATGATGAAAACATATTATATTTGGAACAAGGAAAACCAACCATTTCGATAGAAGTGAAAGTAGCATAAATGAAAGTGAAATGAAATCTAATATCAAGATAACGGATTATGCGAGGTATTCATAAGAAAACTTGCACTTTGCTCCCGTTTTAGAGAAAACAAGAGAAAAACCAGATGGACCCAAAAATTTTCGTTCTATAAAAAGACTTGGTCAATGACATCACCTCAGTTTGTTGAGGCATATTCACGAGTATATACATCTCCTTGTACTCTTGAAAATTCAAATCACTCGTGATGGGAAACGGTGAGAAATTTTGAAAAAGTGTTAAAAAAATTAATACTATTTGTGTTTGTGTGTTTTCAGCAATTTCTTCGTTTCAAATGTTTGATCTTCAATGTCATATTAAAAATAGTTCAGGTATATTTTTTGTCTTCATGTTTGAAATTTCTTTTTATTCTGTACCTATACAATTTCACACGATGCAACGAGAATAAACAAATATCACAAATTTTTTGAAATGTAATCTCAACAACTCCATAGACGGATGCATCATGAAACTCTATTTGAAGTCTCAATCGTATTTGGAATTTCTGTTTTTGTTCATTCAGAATTCAAGAAGTCGCCTTTTTGGAATAATCTTATTCAATGTTAGAATATTTTCAGGCCCCAGTAATTTAGTGCTGGTTTGACTGAAGCTGATGTTGAAAGTTACGTATCTTTGTCACTGATGAACCGAAAATATGAAAGCAAGTACTGAATAATCAATCCAATTTGCAACTTCACGTTTACTTTATCTATGCCCTTCTGTTTTAACGATTCGTTACTCATAATGAAGCGACAATATAAAACTCCTTTTATTCGGTCCCTATGTTTGTTTACATAAGAGAAACTGTAATTAAAAGAAGTTTGCGTCATCGGCATCGTCTCTACAGACAGCAAAGGAGTGGCGCTCCATTATTTTTGCCTTCTACAAATTGACAGGGAATGATACAAGGAAATAGGGTCTGTCATAATGTATCACTTCCGTTGAATTCGCTTATCGACCTGAATGATTGATAATCTCTAGGGAGTGGTGAAATCAGGAAAAGATTTTAATTGCGACAGAATATTTGAGGAAAATGCTCGAAACACAATAATAATAATAATAACTTCAATAACTTCTAGTTTCATACGGTTTTCATCAATGATTTATGCATCAGACGTGTACTTATTAATATTTTCTGTGAATTGGTTGATGTCTGTTATCTACCATGTTATCTCTTCGGAATATAACAATACAATTTTCTACATATTGTATTCCTTCAATAGGTCTACAAGATTATCCGCTATGGCATATGTCTATATTTCAAGGATATCTCACTATATGGATATTATTGTTTGACGATAGTCACATATAATGTGGAATTTGGAAAAATATTTGGACGAATATTAATATTAATTCATTTTTAATGAATGAATATATTACTTAGCTTAAGCTTTCCATACACATATTCATTGCCCTGTAACATAACAATTCAAATTATTGTTTGATTTTTTCGCATTATTTCAACTATCGCGCGAGAAAGTGCTCATTATATATCTCGCAGCATATAGGCTGATTCATGGTGGATGGCACATTAGACGTTTCTGGTAAACCAAACACCAGGTTACTTTGAAAATGTAATGAGAGCATACTCGAACATTATCTACCTAACTGAAATATTTTCGACAATGCGGTTTTACCACTTCTATTGAAAAGTTGTAACATTTTCTTATAAAATAATTTGGATGAAGAATCTAAATTTTCAAGAGAGAGAATTTTCATGAGAGAGAATTTTCAAGAAAGAGGAATTTCAATAGAAAATATTGTCATTATTGGTACAGTTAAATCACGTCACAAAAGAAGCCGGATTTCAAGAAATATTTTGTTGTTAATGTCTTCTACATGTTAATAGACACCAAATCGAGGTACGCGATATACGAGGAATTATTAACATCCAGAAAATTGAAAATGTTTGTACATTGTACAAAAGACGGGGAGCGCCGAACTGGACAGACTTTTTGACGATAGGTGGATAAGGCGCTTGCGACCATGGAATCGGCACGCGATATCACCCGATCTCAATCCATTCCATTTTATCTGTCGAAAATGTTCACAAAACAAAACACCCGTGCGTTTTGAGAGCTAAATTTTTGAAAAAGTTACCCAAACATTTGAAGACTTGGATCCCAATAAAATCAGATCTGCCACGACGAAAGCATTTTGAAGTGCTTGGAAGTTAACGGCCAGCGACTCGAACATATTCCACATGATTGTATTATTCTTCCATAACTATTCATATCAATATTTCCAATTTCAAGTTTTTTTGAGTTTTTTAAAATACACCTAAATATATCAAAATTGTTCTCAACTCCCTTCAATTTCTTGAGGTTCATTAGCCGTAGATTCGGACACCTTTCGTTGAACTTTGTCTATTTTCTGCTTATAATTTCATCACAGTGTCCAAGAATAATGAACAATTTTTTTTTAATAGTTTGGTCTCATCGTTTTGGAGGAACTTGAAACTCCTGAAGTGACGAAAATGTCGATATTACTAGGAACATGGCCGCTTACAAGTCCGAAACTTGGCTAGTTTAGTATACGCTAATATACATAGAAAGAAAGGAAATTTCAACATCTTTCTGAATTTGTATCAATACACAGGGTGTTTTTTCTGAAATAATCAACTTTCAGTCACACTGTTACTTCAATACAGTCAATCCTGTATTGAAGTAACGCTGAAGTGTGGCGTCTTCAAATATCACCCAACTCTATAACCAAATTTCGGTGCCAAGGTATTCCACAACTCAAAAATATCAGCATTTCCAGAGGTCCTGATTTCCGAAGAAAACATTGAAAGTAATTCATATTTTGAAAACTACATCAGATAGGTATAAGGAAATATCGAGAAAAATCGTCAGATAATTGTTGTATATTCCAAAAATAATATTATATACTGGGTGTTTCGTTTGAAAATTCAAAGTTGCTACTACTTTCAAATGGAAATGGAACACTGCATTGTCGAAAAATATTTTATTTGGATGGAGAATGTCCGAATATGATGTCCATTGAATTTTAAAAGTGAACCGTTGTCAAGTTTACCAGATACGTTTGATGTATAGTCCACCGTGAATCAGCCTGTATAACATGTATGAAGTGATCTCAGAACCCGATAGGTTGTCCTGAGGTAGATAGCTATTTGACTTCAAAAACAAAGTTCTAGGCTATTATGCATTGCCAGAATATTCAGTTATTTTCAATATAAACCATCTTTTGGTTAAAGACATACGGGGCGTTTCCTGAATTCGGTACGAATCTTTAAAAGATGATTTACTGAGTTGTTTGTGAAATACACAGCGTTGTGTAAAAACAAACAGCTATAAAAACAGGCCGACTGAGAATCAGTGGACCTAAAAATTTCAATCAAGTTAGGAATGAACAAGATCTTTATCATTTCGAATAATCCCACCAAATTTCAAGCAGATCTGTTCAAATATATTAATAATTTTCCATAGATACCATTTTTTTCTACTTCAGTGTTCTGTATCTCAGAAAAGAAAGAACGTTGGTCATATGTTCAAAGAAACTTTATTTCCAAAAATACCTAACGGATCACTGTCCTAAGTTTTCTGGTGGAGAAACACCCTGTATACTTTGGAAATACGGAATTTCTTCAAATCATGAAATTATGAAACAACAAAAATTATGGAGACTCTCCGGGGCGACTTCATTGATTCCAGTGGCGCATTTGCTTTTTCAGCTGCAGGAAAACCCGGAGAAACCTGCAGCATCACATCATCTGAAGATCTTGATCTGCCAATATCCTCTCTTCCATAGAACAAAATGTGGGGTGTCTCCAAAGGCTCCAATAAATTCAAAACTTCCCCAGAACACTTCGTGACACGACTATCGTCAAACTTAAACCAGTCCGTTACGTCTTTGACCAATGCGTAATAATGACCTCATTCCACGCCAAAACCACAGTCATGAATGACTGCGTGGAGGTTATAATAGTGGTCCGCTAGATTGAAGTATTCATCTATTTAGAACTGTTGTAAGAGTTTGGTGCATCTGTCAGAATTTGAGTCATGTTTGAAGATCATACGTGTCATTATTAGATTGACTGGTGTCTTAGCTATACTTGTTTTCTTATAACAGTCAGTTAGTTTGACGATTGTTTGGCAATACAGTCGATCATCATCTGTTAAAAGTTTCATTTTCAGATGACTTAACAATAAGCTTTGCATGGACTGGTTATTAGTCATATTAGGAAACGCTAGTTGAAGTTCCAGAAATTCACATACGTGTTTGCTACCTCTTATACATTCACTACTACTACGTTTGACCAATATATCCACTACTATAATTTAAACATGGAATAGAATAATTTATTTGTAAATATTGTACTTCTGGATATTTGATGTATATCGATGATTTTTTTTGAGTGATTAGTGTAACCATATAAACACATTCTGTTTATAATGGTAATCATAGATACCTAAAAGACTAACTGTATCATTACCGTTTCAAATGAATTTTTTATACTGTTTCTACCAAAAAGTAGAAATTATAATTGAAACGAAAAATTGAGTGATCAATTTTCTGTATTTTCGTATGATTTTCATAGTATTTCATGTACAATCTTATAATAATTTCGATGCTGATTACTTCTCCACCCATTCTTTTGAATTTGCACTACACATTTCTTTCATTATCGCAGATAAAGTGTGATGCAGGGCTATAAAGTTAATCAATTATTAGAGAACTTAGGTCCTGAAGTGATCCAATAAAGAAAAAGCTCGTGCCCGTCTACCAGCTCCTCTGATGATATATTTTTCAGAAGACGTGGTCGTTATCCCGTACGTTTTATTAGTTTTTACAACCTGTCCCAAGAACTAACAGCATTCTTCCCAAATGAAATGGAATATTACTTAGAGTATCTAAATAATTGATGAAAAGACCTGGAGAGTAAAAGCTCTTTTGTTTTATTTGTTTCCTGATATGTCCCGTGTCCAAGTTTGTGAGTTATATATAATGCTGCTGTGAGAAAATTTATGGTTTGTGATTTTTGTGTACGATGAACTGGATTAGACTGGACGTGTTAGAGTATGCTTTGTTCAGCAGATCATAGCGTAAAATTTATTGTGCTCAGCCTGAGTTGTTCGCTTTCCAAGTAGTCACACAAATCTTCATTATGTACGTTAGAAAATCATATGGTAGATTCAGCATGAATGACTCAATAGAGAAAACGCGACAAAAAGTATCTCGGGTTGGGATGAAAAAATTACTCTCGCCTCAAAACTTATTATATGCAAACTTGTTATTTCAGAAAAAAATTTATTCAACCCCCTTCAGAAGACGTTGTTATAAATGAATCGTACCGGTCAGTTCCAAAGACCAAGGACTGTCCGCGATATATTTTCGGGGAAGAAACATATGAGTACTTCGACGGGAGTATAGAAATATTAGGGTATTCAGTAATGTTAACTGGTGGTCCTCTTGGAAATTTTTTGTATTTTTTACCCCTTTTTGTTACTTTGTGCGAAATACGTAGTTCTTCCAGATTATATACTGAAATTGAATAGCTATAAATGTTCAATTGACTTGATTTTATCGCATATACCATTATATACCCGCAGTT
>WOGP01008237.1:0-11323 GCA_015342065.1 Leptinotarsa undecemlineata
ATATTTATATTTTTTTATTTTTTTTGGTTGTTGCTTGTATGTTATTTCATTGAAACTTACAATGGAAGTCCGAACTAATGAAATGCAATAATGTTATTGATTTTCACAAAGTGAAAGGTCAGTGTCAAAAAAATACTCTAGTCACATTCTAAAAGCATCAGAAATTTCAAGTATCAACTCTACTATTTGTAGAAGACAAGGATACTTCAGAAGTGAACCATACAGCGTTTCATTAAAAAGCTTACCAGGTCAACAGACGTCAATTGTTATAATAATAATAATATTTTACAACTAATTGAATGGAATATATAGTGGGTATAGAGATAGTTATACATGAGCAATTCTTACCTTCCGGTAGTAGTCGTTCTTGTAGATGTCTCTAGCGAGACCGAAATCTCCGATCTTAACAATCCTTGAATCAGCGTCGCACGAAGAAACGAGGCAGTTGCGACACGCCAAATCTCGATGGACGAAGTGCATTTCCTCCAAGTATCTGCAACCTTTCGAAACGTCGACGCACATCTTCAGAAGCTCGATCAATGTAAGTGCTGGAGTTTGTGTCTAAAAATAAAATGATCATGGGTTGGTCAACTACCAGAGAATCATCAGAAATGCAGAAATGAATATCTGTAGGGTTTGTGCCGTTCGCAAGAAGGCCGATCTTTCAGAAACCTAACTACACCGTGTACCATTTTGAGATTCTTTCCCTTCTAAGTATCGAACGATGCTGGAGGCTGATACTTTCAGCTAACGGCCTTTCAACTACTCTAAAATGTCGCGGGACCTGCTCAGTTGATGAGCCATGAAAACCAAAAAGAAGCTTCAGATTATGTTTATATTACAATAATGGTCTTTCTTTTAATATCCCTGAATTTTTTCATAACCCTTCCTACTTAGAAGTCATTGGTCAGTTTTAATTTTAAATTTGTGGGCCCGTCTATTTAAGTATGTTCAGACTTCGCGTCAGCAAAGCTAACTACAAGAACCCTTAGCTTGCATTTTCGCGTTCCCAGTATTATAACTCATCAACAGAATACATTTGTTTAGTCTAGCCTAAACGTAACATATCCTCCATGATGCCGCCAAAGTTCGGCAAGTATCAACCAAAGCCAAATGGTCAACGCGCGGCTTACAATAACATCACGAGTTTCTAATTTAAATATTGAGACTGACTGAGATGAGGATATCTGTTTTGAAATAATTTCATATTTTCTATGAACGAAATTTTACGTTACTACCACAATCGCAGTTATTACAAAGAATATAAAAGCAATAACAACTATTTGGAAAAATGAACAGATCACCAAGGATATTTTTACCAAACAACTCCTTCTTGCTAAGTAATAATACTAAAATTACTGCAAACATCAGTGCTAGAAAGATGACACCAAGTGACAGATAACACCAATTGAAAATTCCTCTTCTGTGGAATTGGTATAATTTCTCATGAATCGTACAACTCACCAGTGGATTCCTCGATTCTCTCAAATAAGTGAGCAGGTCTCCACCTTCCATGAGCTCCATGATTATAAAATGTGGATCGTTATCAAGACAAACTCCTAAAAGCTGAAGAATATGCTCGTGCTTGAAATGACTCATCAATTGCGCTTCTTGTAGGAAATCGCTCTTCTCCTGTTCCGAAGCACCTTTCTTCAGTGTCTAAAAGATGAATAAACGATTACATTGATTGATCTACTCAATTTGAAAACGCGGAGTAGCCTACCTTCACAGCAACTTTGGTTTCAGCATTGCTGTTATCGATTCCTTTGGATTTTCCTTCAAAAACTTCTCCAAAAGCTCCGCTGCCAAGAAATTTCGTCAGAGTGATTTGATCCCTGTAAAGATGATAATATTATTATTATATGAATTATACATTCCTACATGAACATGTCAGAACTTTCAAATGGAAGTAATAGTTGCATTTGCAAGGTATTTGAATAGTTATCCAGCCCTGTCACATTTATGGAGAATGGCAGGTGTTGATAACCTGATTATTCATTTTATCAAACTACCTTCGTCTCATAGAACATAAATCTAGAAGAGTGAAATCGGGAAATGTTGGTGGCCATTCTGTAGAACCTCTCCTTTCAAACTTATTATCAACGTATTACGCAATGAGTAGGAGCCCCATCTTGTTGGGAAACTACCCTATCTTGCATTAGATGATCTAACTGGATGTCGTTAATTTTTTTAAATTTGAAAATAACTGTATCAACCTTACGGTTATTAGCAGCGGATAAGATGTTTACAAGCAGTAACTAGATTAATTGCTACATTATATTTTGTTGGACAAGTTCAGAGCACTTGAGTAATTCAAAATCTTGCTAGCATTGAAATAGCTCAAGGTTTCCTTCGATATTTGGTACATTTTCCTTTCTAATTGAAACAGTGGACACTGCACTATGATATGTTGTATTGTCAGTGCAACTTCACAAATGTGACACTGTGGTTGATCTGCTAGAAATATCAAGTGTTCGTGAGTGAGTTTGGTGTGTCCTAATGGAAGTTAAGTGATCATAACTTGTTCCCTTCTTTTCAGTGCTCCATTAGTGCCCTAGTCCGACTTTGGGTGGCGTTGTTAATGCTTGGCATGATTTGAGTATTCAGCAAATTGAAATATCCTTCACCATTTAAGATGACTGCTTCCAAAAAGAGAGGTGCGTCAATATGGTTACCCAAAATTTCGGCTCCAATATTTAGTGTCTGGGGATATTGGGTGTGAATTTGGCGACTCATATTGTGATTTAAGTTACCATAATATCGAAAGTTGACCATCTAGGATCTCATAAAGTACAACTAAGCTGAGAGTCACTATGTCAGTCACAGTAAGTTCTCATTTCTGTCATTTTCATTATGAAAAATAAAACTTTATATGTGTTTTACAAACTCGTACAAGTTGTTGGGGGTGATTGACAAGAGGTTGACTTATGTGTTGTGAAGTTTCCTCCTGAAAATCACAGTTGACGTGTTTCACAATTTTTAACAGTCTTGATATCAACTAAACTTATTCAGGGCGACTTGTTTCATCTGGAATGCACTGTATGACTTTGGGAAACAAAATATAAAAATATATCGCATTTTATATTTACCGTCTTATTTGTGGTAACAAACTCAATTCCTCCAGCGTAGGTTGTATGGATGCATAGAGAATATTCGTGTTATGAATTCCCCTCCTAGGTAACTCCCTCAAGGTAGCTAACTCCACATCAGACATCCTGGGCAGCGTGGGTATCACTTGCTGCAATTTCTTTTTCTTGTTCCGTTTTCCCGAGCAACTAACTGCAAATATAAATTATTCGATTATATCAAGATGGGAATGATGACAATGTACGCTGCGTTGTCAGAGAAATAGAACTTATTCACGAAGAAAGTGTAAAAAAGTAAAAAGGTGTATAGGCATATACTAAGTCAAAAGTGTACAGGCATATACTAAGTATTGGTCAAAGCTTGTGCTACACCAACAGGAAATACACCGCCCAGAAAAATAATTAATGAGTCTTCAGTCGAGCGTGACACATCACACCACCCAATTACCCCACCAGTCAGCCGCAACGCCTCCTACCAAACATGCATACCAAATATGATATCACGAGTCAGCCGGAACGCCTCCTACCAAACATGCATACCGTCGACCAATCAGGAGTTTCCACGACAAAACTACAGTCTATGGCAATGTATAAATAGATTAGCATCGACAAGAATGACTCCAAGCTAGATACTTGGGGGTCAACCTAGACAGAAGATTAACGTTCAGGTCTCACGTACGGCAGATAATAGGAATGGCGAGATCTTCCCGACAAAACCTATTACCAATAATAGGTCGAAGAAGCAACTTGGGACTGAAAATAAAGCTTCTAATGATAAAGACCGTAATACTACCGATAATCCTGTATGGCTGCACTGCCTGGGGCCATTGCGCAGCGACATACAGAAAATAGATCCAGTCGTTTATGAACGCGTAAACGCTTCAAGATATGTACTGAATAGGTATATTCCGGGATCTAGACCTGAACTTTCACTACGTAGAAACATACCTGTGGAAACACGCAGAGGACACGTTCGACATAATTCGAGCGCACGACAACCCAGCGCTATGTGACTTACATAACGCACTGAACAGAGATGAGCCCAGATTCCGAGAGAGGGACAAACATAGGAGGCCAATGAAACAGAACCAAAGACCACCCCCTAGAGTCTCTGTCAGGGATTAAAAAGACACTCGTCTCCGGTCAGTTTTTGGGGACCCCATACAATAATTCAGATAGGAAAGTCATGATAAAATAATTCAACAGATCAGAAAGTAATAGCACCTAGAGGCTGACTTTCGACCAAAGAAAGTCAGATGTCAATCTTGCAGTAAGTTGAGGACCGCTCCGGAGGAGCGGGGGTGGATGGACGAGATGGGATGTTCCGACACTCCCCTCCCCGGAAGGGAGCATGGTGAGGGGGGAAGAAATACTCCAATTTCAAGTTCACCTACCAAGCAGGGCATATGAATAAGGCAAGTAGCACCTTGCCGTCGTGATAATATCGAAGACGAACGAATATACATAAACAGTACGAACTCAATAACTGGCCATCTCAAAATATCGAAACGTTACTTTGTGGATGTATATCTTAGGAACAATGTATAAAAAACCTCTACTTACGGAAGACGAATACCAGAATGAATATAATGCATATGGAGATCGGGACCAAAGTTGCTATGAGAATGAGCTTCATGGGGTTCTGCTTTTCGGCCATCCTGGCCGCCATCGGATCGAATTCGTTGCTCTCTTCACTCGTATTGCTCCATCCGTATGAATTATAAGCCGATACTCGGAAGGCATATTTGTGTTTCTCGTCTAATCCGCTGATTATCCAGGAAGTATCTATGAAAAAAAGGGCTATCAGTTTTTATATAAACTCCGGAAATGCTCCGAAATTTCAGACGTTTGACTCTTTGCCATGTATGGCAAAGAGTCAAACGTGATGGCAAGCGATCGCGCAGGTATAGGCTCTCCTAACTCAATTACTATTGGATTACGATAAGCCCCTTGCCGGCCAGTGTCCTATAATCAGTTTTATTTAGGGTAGCAAATGGAACGTGACTTCTTTGTAATGTCTTTTCATATTTTATTAAGTATCATAGGTGATAGGCAAGTTCAATAAAATGTTAAATAATGATACACTCTTGATGACCTATTTTTGTAAGCGATGACATTTTTTCAGAAACAACACAAATTATTCAGACAATAGCAAACACCAACAGCATTGGTGGAAAAGTAATGATAGGTCCCTGTATAGAGCATTTGTATGTCTTGCAAAAGCTGTAGTGGAGGTTACGTTGAAAATGAGTTTGGGTGTATGGGGGAGCGCCCGTCATCACGTTTGGCGCGTGCTGTATAGCATCTAATAGAGAACACTTCAAGCATCTATTGTGAATTAATGTAGTTTGAAATTATTGAAAATATGCACGGTTCTCACTTTTTTTAGGTTCGTTCAATGTACTTTTTTTCAAATTTCGTTATTTTTCACATTATCTTTCAAATGAAGTATTATAAATTAAAATGCGGGACAGTTGTTCTTTCCGCAAAAGGGTGCCAAAATGAAAAGTTACATATGAAGTCATATGGGCTGTTGGATGGAATTCCTTCCTTAACGGTTGATTATTTATTGCAAATCAACAATATATATTCACAAAAATTATTATAATTATTGTTATTCTTACTTGTTCCGTTGTAAAAAACTCTCCACTCATCAGGATCCTCCAGTTCCACAGAAGGCGAAGTATTGTAGAACGGAACTGTTCTGTTGGTGCTTCTTTTCGTTCTGTAAAACCTCAAAATTTTTCCTTCGAGTTTATACATTTCTACAGGGGCGCCGTTATCTCTGGATGCCTCCCAAATAACTTTGTAGATATTTGGTGTGATGTATTGGATGAGAGGCATGCCTGGGGGACTTGGAACGTCACCTAAAATCAAAAATAATGAGGAATATATATTTATTGTGATACTCCAGGAGTGTTAGACGCTAGAGGGACCCCTCTGCTGAGATCTATTGATGAAAAAACTCCATCAAATTCTAATGGAGTTTTTGTTATTGTTGCTAAAGTTTCAAAAACAATGTTATCACCGAGACTATCGATAGTATCGTAAAGAGCGTAGTTACATTTTTTGTTGAGAACATCTATAGATGAATTTTTGAGCATTACACAAAGAATAAAAAGAATAAGGAAGATCAAGATGTTCCTGTAGTGTGGATTGTAGCAGTACTGGCAACAGGCTACTAATACCTGAAAACACCAACAGACCCAACGAACAGACCAATACCTGAGAGGAAAAATAATCTTCAACAACCAACAGAAGAAGAATATCACCAGTACTACTGAATAGGTGATGAAAAGGCCTTTACTAGGTGACCAAAAAAGAAAAATGATTTGGTCTGTTGAATACAACTGAATAGAAGTAGCAAACCTTTAGTCGTCTTACAGAAATGAGCACTGAGAAGTGTATATGAATTTTAGAAGATGTCGACAATTTCTTAAAAAGATCCCGACACTGTTTGAAAATTTCGTTTTGAACTGTGAGTTTGGAAGTCAATTAAGGCATGCTTGTCAAAAAATATCATGTTCTTCCATTTCCTGGTTCATCGTCAATGAAGCAGTCTTTATTATATCGGAGCAAACTTTTTGTCAATCTGTTGCGCTTGATATTTCTAAGGCCTTTGTCGGATAATTTTTATGTACCTGTGGCTTTCCAGCTTCCCCCAACCCTCTTTTTATTATATATCAACGATTTATTGAAAAAAAACAAGAATCCAATATAATGCTTTGCTGACAACAGCACACTCGTCTCGTCGTTCAATCTTAACCGGAAGCAGGATGTTGCATATCTCAATGAAGCTGTAAACGTGATTTAAAATTGGAGTGAAAGTAACCAGGTTTTCCTGAAAGATGAATGTCTCAGAACTGGATATAATAATGTCAGGACAGAAAATTCCGCTTTCTGTTTGGATAAGTTTCTTGGGGGTTAAAATAGACATCAATATGTCTCGGCACAATCATGTCGTTAGAATTGCAACGGCTGCTTCTCAAAAGCTTGTACACCGAACCAGAAAACTGTATACACCTGAGCAACTGTTGATGCTTCATGGAGCTCAGATCAGACCTTCTTTGGAGTATTGTTGTCATGTATGGAGCCCCGCCCCTAAGCATACCTTGAAGCTGCTGGATTCCATCCAGGAAACAGCCATCCGCCTGATTGGAGACCCGAACATCACTTGCACTTGATAGTCCGGATTATCGAAGAAAGGTTGGGGATGTGTCTGTCACTTCCACGGGGAGTGTTCAAGTGACTTGGCACATTCAATTACACCAAAATCGGTATATATCAGAAATACTCGACGGACTGTGGCTGCTCATCGTTTTAAGGTTTAACTCAGTACACCTCGAACTTCACTATTTAAAAACTTTTACATTTGAAGAACTACGTTTATGTGGAATAAACTTCCTGAGGACGTTTTCCCAAGTGGATTTAATTTCCAGCGATTCAAAATCGCTACTTTCTCACAGGCACTGCTCTTAGAGCATCGTAAAGTTTTTCCTCTAGTGCTTATGTTTTGTCCTTAGAAAAAAAGTTGAAAATTATCGAAGGGTCATGTCAGAATCAAGCCAATGTGTTATCCTGGACAGAGTTACCGAAAAAGTGGAGTTCGCTTGCGCATATACCTAATCCTGTTAATTGGCGGGAAGCATGTATCTTTCGAGAATATACTGGAAGCAACAGTCAATCATTCTAGAGAAGATAACGAACAGTATCAATGGTTTGGTATCCATCCCATGAAAACCAACAATAAAAATATTACTTACCGAGCGTCTCGAATGTAAACCGAGCATCTCCAGGCCAGACGTACATCTCTTCGTTGCCCTCGTACAACAGTTTCATCCTGAACTTGTACGTCATACTCGGCTTGAGATTTTCAACCACCATCACCACGCTTTTGTTAGCTTCCTTCATCTTTTTGATTTCCTGCCAGTCTTCGGTAGTAATCGGGGCATACACTACCACATATTTTTCGATATATTCGATGGGCTCCCAAGAAATTTCCAGATTGTAAGCGGTTTTCTTCACCAGCTTCAGACTGGGCGGCTCTGGATATGTCGTTATTTTCACCCTGTCGCTGTCATTTGGGATGTCGTTGTTCTCACTGTACACCCTCACCCAAACGGTGTACGTTTCGTTGGGAGTCAGCTTGGTCAAGAAAGTGGTCAGCGCTTCGGAGTCGTTCACCCTGAGTTCCCCCTTCTGTCTGACGCCGGAGGGTGTGGTTTCTGTCTGCCAATGGACCTCGTAGTGGACAACTGCCGCGTTCAGTTCTTCCGGAGGTGACCATACGACCCGTGCGAGGTTCGGACTGAGGACTATGGCGGATACGTTCCTCGGTTTCGACGGTACTGTAAAAATTAAAAAACATTGAACGTGCCTAAAAAATAACGCATGTACAATTATAAGTAAATATTTTTTATCAGGTTCCTGTGAGAAGAATTATACACTATTATACCGAACAAAAATATCCCCAATAAACTAGTGTGAAGGGTGGGTCATCCCATGGATCCATGGTGATGATACTGTTGGAAAAATTACTCGCACTGAATGTGAATTTGCGCTTTCAAAATCCAAGATTTTAGTAACACAAGACACCTGTGTATTAGGGTTATACAATAGCTTATTGTCGTTCACTCCAAACATTTCTTTTTACAATTGCACCAAGTTATATTCGGAAGAAAAGGTTTCGTATACAACTAGATTCCCGGATGATAGTTCTGTCTGATCATGACTGAACCACGAATTCTTTGATGAATATATGATGACAGCACTACTTATTTATTGTGAAGCGCAAAATATAGTTTTTATTATAGAGCACAAACTGTATTTTTCGCAATGAAGTGCAAAATGTATTTTTCCCCTATAAATTGCAACATGTATTTTTTTACTTTGAAGCGCGAAATGTATTTTTTTGCTATAAAGTACAAAGTGCATTTCTCGATATGGAGAGCAAAATGTGTTTTTGGATAAGAATGGCAAAATTTATGTTTCGCTTTATATTGCACGGAATATAGTTTTTGATATAAACCACATACTGTATTTTTCTCTATGAAGCGCAAAATGTATTTTTTTTCTATGAAGCACAAACTATATTTTTTGCTATGAAACGCAAAATGTATTTTTTCGCTACAAAGCACAAACTGTATTTCTCGTTATGAAGCGCAAACTCACTCTGTTTTATGAGAAATGGCGAAATGTATGTTTCGCTATATATTGTGCGGAATATATTTTTCGCTATGAAGCGCAAAATGTATTTTTTCGCTATGAGGCGCAAAATGTATTTTTTCGCCATGAAGTACAAACTATATTTTTTGTTTTGGTAAAAAACGCAAAATGTATTTTTCCGCTATAAACCACTAACTGTATTTCTTGTCATGAAGCGCAAACTGTGTTTTTTGACATGAAGGGCAAAATGTATGTTTTGCCATATATAACGCGAAATATATTCTTCGCTACGAAGCGCAAAATGCATTTTTTCGCTATGAAGCGCAAAAAGTCTTTTTTCGTTATGAAGCACAAACTGTATTTTTTGTTTTGATATGCAAAATGTATGTTTCACTTTATAGCCTGAGAAATATATTTTTGCCAAAAAAAACGCAAAATGATTTTTTTCGCTACAAAGCACAAACTGTATTTCTCGTTATGAAGCGCAGAATATATTTTTTCGCTATCGCAAAATGCGCTATGACGCACACAATATTTTTTCGCTATGAAGCGCAAAATATATGCTTTGTTATAAGCGCGAAATACATTTTTCGCTATGGAGCGCAAACTGAATTTTTCTTATAAATCCCAAAACAGAAAATGAGACAACGTTAATTCACCCGAACATTCAAAAAATCAAATAATGTTTTGAAATGTATTTATAAAAAAAGATAAGAAAAGGATAACCAAACTTTTTACGAATGAATAAAATAAAATATTCACCTCCTGGAGCAGTCTGGAACATAGTAGAAGGCCCGATTGTAACACTGTCCCTCATTGTGAAATAATTACTCGCTGACACGGAGATCAAATAATTTGAGAAGGGTTTCAAATTGGTGATCTCTTGAGTGGTATTCGTAGTGATCAAAACCGTGCAGTTATGGCTGTCGAAACAGTCGAACCCTTCGTCATATATGCTATAGTATATAGTGTATGCTATTGTCGCCATTGATATGTTCGAACACTCTTCATCGATCGAAGGTTTCGGCATGAGCAGAATCAGTGAGTTGGATGTTCTAGCTTTGAGGGAGACTGTGAGGTTTTGCTGTTGTTTCGGTGACAGGCAATTGTCCTGAGGAAATGGTTGCATGTGCTGGCCGTATATGATGAAATCGCTCATTTCAATCTGAAAATTAAAACATTCATGTAGCATTTTCTTCAGTGTCTTGCTCAACTGTATTAAAAAGATATTGGATATTTTGCGTTAGTGGTTTTGTTCTACTCTAAGTTAGAGTAAACGAATATTCATGTGGTGAAGGATGCTCCCATTCACAAGTTGAAAAATCTGTCGATAATTTTTCTCATCGTTGTCTCTTGAAACACATAATATTGAATATTATTTTGTCAATGAGCAGACGTACGGTGGCATACGGTGACAGTGGCATGAACAGTGGCATACGTTGACTGTACTCCGAGTCAGAAAAATATTCACAAGTAGTATAGTCGAAGTAAACGATATTGTGCATAAAGTTATCGGCACTCTCAGAGTCCAAAAAAAATACATAAAAATGAACCGTAGAATTGATGGTTCGTATTGGATGATTTTTACTAACCGAGTTCTATGATTGGCTGAAGAGTAATACAATTAAATTTGAGTCACGTTACGGTGACGAATAGAAATCAGGAATGTGGGGATGGTTATCGCCGTCGTGTTCAGTTCAGGAACTGATCGCGATTTGAAAGTTCAAATTCGATATTGGTGCAGTTATAATTACTTGAAATTTTTGTTATCTGTTTCAAATGTGGCGTCCTTGGACAAGTACTAATAGTAATAACGAGTGTGATAACAACTTTTTCCTGTGTAGCGATTCCAATAGCAATAATGAACAATGCAAAGAGATACCAGTGAATAATATATGGATGCATTTGAATATCGAAACACAGATTTCAATGTATATAAGAATTTACATCTCAAGTTGGGTTTCGAGGGAAATAAGCTACACATATATCTAGGGATATTTTTATAACATACTAAATGCATGAGGTCGTTTAATTTCGATTAAATTGGTACACTCCACCACCCTGTAGATTTA
>WOGP01008238.1:0-11322 GCA_015342065.1 Leptinotarsa undecemlineata
TATATCATGGTCACTTTCGGTTATAACACGTGGAAATACATTAAAATCATCTAATTTCAACCCCGAAACAAAAACTTTGTTGTGTTGTAATTGTAAGGAATTAAAGTATGTTATTCACTACGAAAAAGCTACTGTGATGGTGAAACATGATGAGATATTTTTTGGAAGGTGAAATCGTTAGATGTATTTTATGAAATATCAACATTGCCGTAAATAGCATCCTGATGAAGCTAACTTGGTTATTATTATCAGCTAGTTCTTTCAGTCTATACTCCAGTGGAGAAATCGTATGTCAAATTCCTGAATCCAATAATGATGAATCAATATAGGAATCTCACATGTACGTTCCTTATCCAGCGGAAATAAAAGAATGAGAAGCGAAACAGACTTAGCGAAAAAAGAAGAAAATCCATTTCATAATAATTTTCCTGCGATGTCGAGTATATTTCGCCCTCCTGGAAATATTGAGTGTTATCCAAGCCGGAGTAATAAGACGAGGATTGGATTCCGGATATAGAAATACTTACAATCGGAAATTCTGCCGTCGAGAAAAGAAGCACGTCTCCTACCATCGGCATCGGGACGAAAGATTAATTGAAAGATATATTAAAAAACACTCTCGACTTTTATCAGAGGCGGTACTCGACAAATAGGCAATAGGGTTTGGTCTGGCTTGCTTTAGACTCTGAAGAAATGTGTAAATTCAAAGAACAATTACATTGATGACCGGGAAAACTTTACACTATGAAACATTATTCAAAAAATTACTGAATTATTCACTTGTAATTATATCGGAAAATGGAAATATATGTAAATATTTGTATTTTCACGACCAGTTTCTGTGAAACAATATGAATTCCAGAGAAATTTTCGACTTGCCGGAATTCTTGAAAAAAAGACAGCCGTGTTATTAGTATTGCCGTTGTAACATTGTGTTATTTTCAGTTGATGAAAATTTTTGTATCATTTTGCATGAACATTATAAAAACGTTTACATTCTTACGTTTTTTTTTAAATTTATCAGAATTAAGTGTATTTTTAGTGTGAACGGTTTGAAACTATCATGGCATATTAATCTCGGGCGTAATTTCCTGATGGATTCAGATGTATGAAAGAGAAACAGGTTGAATTTCAGAATTGAAAAATATTCGCTTTTTCTGTATATATCTGAATTTTACACAACTAGAGTCGATTTCTGCATTTTTCACCGTTTACAATGTTCCCGATGCATCAGGTTTGTATAACCCTATGTATATAGTCAAATGAAAATATCATGCAGAGTTTTCCTTAAAAAAAATGTATAGGCAATTATTATTTTTTAATAAAAAACATTGGAACGCATTGACTGAATTGAAGTTATTTTTGAATAAGTAAGGTAATGTTTTTGGTAGATACTTTTTTTGCGATACGTGTTTGAAAATAACAGACTTTCTTGTGGAAAAATGTAATATTTAAATTTTTTTCTTTCTTCTCTTATTTTATTATGACTCCTCACTGAAATTTGTAATTGAAAAATCTATTCAAAATATTTTCATTTGTTGTTGTATTCATTCATCTTTCAGATCATTATGATATTAGACATGTCAATAATAAAAATAACCATAAATAACTGTATAACTATAAATAAATAAACATATACCTATCAAATAAAACAAACAGGCACTATAAGAAATACTACAAGCGACATACTGATGCAAATTTCAAAATCAGAGAAAATATTTATAATACAACATAATATAATTATATACAATTAAAATGTTTAACATAGAAAATAGGAAGGAAAAGCAGTGAGAACAAGTTATATCAACACATCCTTTTGCAGAAAATCATCTGAGCTATAATAACTCCCGTTCATCAATAATTCTTTGATATGGTTCTTTAAAGTTACTAAGTGTAGCTTCTCAACAACCTGTGGCAATGAATTATAAAGTATGATGCCGTTATACCTAAGAGATTCCTTGAATGTTGAAGTTTTGTGTTTTGGGATGGTCAAGTGATTGAAATGAACCGTGTTGTATTTTACATGAAACAGATCTTTATAAATATAGATACAGTTAATATTTTATATTTTGAAAATAAAGCTCTACAGCTGGATCTCGGTGTAATGTCAAATATAATTCTCATGATTCTTTTTTGTAGAATAAACACACGGTTTGCGCCAGTAGAAGTACCCCACATTAGTATATTTTTTAGCCATTTGAGAATAGGACGAAGAATAATAGATCATCTTGATACCATCTAAGTCAAGCTGGCGTATTGCAAATATTGCCTGGTTCAATTTTTCACACACATGATCAATGTGAGGCTCCCAAGACAAGGTTTTATCTAAGCATATACCTAGGAGTTTGACGGTATCAGATAGTTGGATGTTTTTAAGATTAAATGTATTTCTAAAGAAGAAACCCAAGTGAATTATTTGATTTGCATTCAGTTTCAGTTGGTTTCTGTCACACCAAAAATCATAGCGTCCATGACTGAATTCTAACTCATCTATTGTGTTACCAGATACTGATATGGTAGTGTCATCTGCGAACATTACGGTGTAACCATGTTTGATATATTTTGGGAGATCATTTATATAGATTGAAAACAGCAGCGGTCCTAATATTGAACCTTATGGTACACCAATCATAATATCTTGAATATGTGATGCAGTGTTATGCAGAGTCACAACCATTTTTCTGTCAGATGAGAATTACTTAATCCATTCAAGTAAGAATCCTCTGATACCAATGTTGTACAATTTACTGACCATAATTTCATTTCTTACTGAATCAAATGCTTTCGCCATTATCAATGTTATTGTAAATAAACTTAAATTTACTAGCAATAGCTGTTTCAACCGATCTAGCTTTTCCCATGTTGTTGATCAGATAAGATTTTATATTCTTCAAGGCATAGAACAATTCTATTTGCAACTATTTTTCTTAGTATTTTTGATGGTACACTTAATAATGAAATTTGGCGATAGTTGTCAATATCTACTTGGGAACCTTTTTTATGTATTGGGATAACCTTCGCAGTTTTCCAGACTTCAGAAAAACTCCCTCAAATATTGATTTATTTATGAGCTTCACTAGAATGCCCGATATTGTTGGGATGACATATTTCAGAGCTTTCACTGTTACATCATAAAATTCACCCGACGATTTATTTTTTAAATTATTCATCGTTCTTAGTATCTCAGGTTTCAACACTTCCTCGAAGAAAATAGAGTTTTCATTGAAATCAGCGACGGTATGTGGTAGTGACATATTCCGACCTATGTAGCTTGACCGATTTTCAGAGGCTACCTTCGCAAAGTTGATAGCAAACTCATTTACAACTTGCGAATTATCAGTTAACAAGACACCATTTATTTCAAGGAGAATATCCTTCTTTTTTATGTTTTTATTTCTTCCTGTATAATCATTTATTATGTTCTACGTGGCTCTTTGTCGGTTTTCAGATATTTCTATTTTGTTGCCATAATATTCAGATTTTGACTTCCACAGTTTTTTTGTATATTCCCTCTTTTCTTTTTTGTACGTCTCCTCACTCACTTTTCCTTTCATCACTACTTTATACGGCTCCCTTAACTCTTTACTTTGATTTTTTAGTTCATTTGTCACCCATCTTTTTTTACTTTAGGTCTGCTGCTATTGTGTATGTTACTAATATCACTTTGGGACAAGCCACATCGAGACACCATAAAAATTCATTCATGAAAGCATCAAATGAATCATTTTTTCTAAGCCCTACTAAATAAGTCCAGTTGATATTGCTCAGTCGTGATCTGAGTTCTTGTAAATTCTCATCTTTTCAAATGTTTCCACCATTATTTCTCTTATTAGGTATTTTTTGTTTAGGAACCGTTGACATTCCACATAGTGTAAGTAACTATTTTAATAATAATTATTTAATTTGTTTTCTTCACAAATTATGGTTTTCATTTTTTTCATTTCATAATAATTGCTCAATTCCTGTAATTTTTTCACATCATTTTCAGTTTTCAACCATCTGAATATTTCGTTTCTATAGTATTCTTACTATTTCTCTCCTATATTTCTTCTAGATTTCGTATCCGTTAACACTTATTCGAACAAATGAAATTCGAAACTTTTAACATTCCTACCATATTTTTTGGAATATGTTGTGGAGGCAGTTTTCGGTTGTATATTGAGTTACATTCATGTAAAAAAAACGATTCACCTATTATTAGCAGAGTTCAACACCCCTCTCTTTCTCATATTATATATTAAGGTAAAGTCACAGACGACTTCAATTCCTGCCACTCGAATGAAACGTTGATTGATCGATTTGAAGAAAAACGTAATTGTTAAAAACTACTACCTGGTGTCGACCCCTGAACATCAATACTTATCAATTTTATCATCCCCAACAATGCATTGACTCTTGCCGACACAAATTAACACATCACTGCATGCGGAAATCATAAATTTTCCCTAAATGTCTAAATATTATATTGAATCTCCTATGCCTCTTCACTCTGAATGGTCTACGATTTCAATCGGGGCGCTCTCAATAAATCATCTGTCGATCTATCAGGGTATTATGTTATTACTGTTATTTGCAGCCTTGATTTCAGCATCCTGTTTAGTCAAACAAATGCACAAAGGGCTCTTTTTGCACCGGTCAGTCGGATCACAATGAGATGTTGGGCCCTATATATTACAGCCCCATGAGCACAATTACTAGAAAGTTAAGTACTGGTGTAGGGTACAAGTGATTTCGAACTCTGTATGCTGTGAAGATGAGATGAAAGAGGCGGAAGAAGAAATAGCAGCTCCGTATCGAAATACATTTAAATTATATGTTAGTCCACGCAACTTTCGATGAAAATTGTATTTTTGGATTCAATTCACAAAAGTACATCGATAAATGAAGTTGGATATACAATGAAAAAGAGGAGAGAAGAATAAATTTTCATGCAAAACTGATTTACGTAAAAATCTGTTTAAAATTTGTTTTTCCGTTAACCAGCTGTCGCACCCCTACGCTGTCGCACCCCTACGAACGACAACCCTCAGAAGTCGAAACTTGTGCGAGCTAAGGACTAACGAGGTCTTACCTTCTAACGTGTGATTCCTAACGCGGGTTGGATGATAGCAAGTGAAAATCGATCGTTCAGACTGGCGCTTGAACCACCGACCAACACGGCGGTGGATTTGAGTGAGTGAGCAAAGCACCAAGTCGAACCGATCGGCTACCGACTACATTAAGGACAACGGAAGGTATATAAAACTCTCGCAGTAAAACAAAAGTTTTGTAGGACTACTTCAAATCTTACTGTAATTATATATCCAAGAAATATCCTCCATCCAGATACCCCAAGTTCATTAGAAGTGAACTGATTCCCCTTCCTCAAAAATAAAATTTCAGCAATAAACACCGGATAAGGCAATATTGTGAAATTAAATTTATATTGCTTTCAATATTTCGATTATTAGATTTACCTGAGTATTACATAAGGACACATTGTAAAATCAATTTAAGACTAGTACATAAGACAATAATGTGAAATTAATTTAAGACACCTAAGACCCAGGTACCTAAAACAAGTACCTATGGTATGAATAAGGATAACTTTGTAAGTATTAGTTTGATCTTCCTCTTGAACATGATCACTTGGTGATCGAAACACGTGTCTAGGTGTTAAAATTACGGTTTGGTGTTGGGAGAAAGTCCAGTAATATTTAACAACCACCACATAAGGAATCACTTTTGGGTTTTTAAAGTTTTTGCTGGAAACTGGATGATAAAGAAACTAATGATTGTTACGTTAGACGTTAGAGTAATTTTCGTTGGTACATTTTCGGATGAAAATCAAATATATCGCCTCGTCTATACCACTTTCGTCTAGTCTTTCAGGTTAACTGCTAATGTATGCAAATGAAGAACTGGAAGTAATTGAAGTAACAAGTTTTTTCTGAAAACTGGCTGTTAGGATGCTAATGATTGTTCCCTGAAAGTAATAATCAATGGTCCTCTATCGGGCCTCGCTTATATAGGGTCTTCCAACAGGGACAACTGATAACGGCCATCTTGTTGAAGCTACATCTGTCAAGTTAGTTGTCATTTATTCCGTCCGGACGTCATAGACGTGCAAATAACAAAATTATTTTATCAAAATGAGCGTTCTGTTCGGGCAATGTACCGCGCGCTTCGCCCATTTTACGGTCGCCATAATCGTCCTATCGAGAGGACTATTCGCAATGCAGTGGATAATTTTGAGTCCAATGCTTTAGCAAACGATCGACGACCCGTACGTCGACGAAACGCAAGATCTGCCGAAAATATCGCCACTGTCTGTGAGAGTGTGCAGGAGAATGGAAATCGATTTCGCGTCGCTCACAAGAACTTGGCCTTTCGTAGGTCACAACTTAGTGAATTTTACGTCGTTACTTTGGCCTGCACCTGTACAAAATTCAATCAATCTAGGAACTGACAACGACGTGTGCTCGCTGAATGGGCTCTAGAGCAGTTGGCAAATTTCTGGATGAATGAGTATTTGAACAAACAAAATTGTTGAGTTTGGAACGATACCAACCGACATGAGGTCCAAGAGCGTCCAATGCATCTCGAAAAAGTGGATTTTGGATGGAAAGGTGTGGATTTTGGGTTGTCGGCGTCATCGGTCCATATTTTTCTGAGAATGACGTTAGCCAGGCTACCACTTTCAACGGCTAGCACTAAAGATCGATGATCACCAACTTCTTTCGGACTGAATTGAGTGATCTGGACCCAACAACATGCGGTTTCAATAGGACGACGCTACGTGCCACACAGTGCATGCCACATTAGTTATTCTGCACAAGCGATTTGAGAGCAAGGTCATCTCATGTGTGGATGATATGCGATTTGACCCCGTTAGACTTTTTCTTGTGGGGTTTTCTTGAGTTGCAGATGTTTGACAATAAGCCACAAACCACATCGGTCCTCAAAGCCAACATAACCCATGCCATCGATCAAATTCAGTCTGATTTATGGAAAATGTCTTTCAAACGAATAAACAATTTCAATAATATCTCACGCTTTTTTCAATTTGAATTTAAAGAGAGGAAGCGCCTATTACATCACACTTGGCCAGCCTTTTAGGTTAAGTGCTACCTGAAAGTAACTGAAGTGACAATTCAATTGCAGACCAAGACAGTTGTCACTGAGACGGTAAGTGTGGCCGAACTAAACATAGTAACGTCACGACACTTGATTCTACCACCAGGAGAGATTATTGTATTTAATGTCAAGTCAAAGTAGATTAGTAATATTTCTTGTCAGAATAATTTTACTGGAATACAAAAAGCTGTTTCTTTTCTGACACTTAAATTTACCGAATATCGCTTCGCCTGAACTTAACTTGAAGCTTCTGAATTCAATAGGAAAGAGGTGAATGACTACTTAGAGAACAAAGTATACTGGTTACTCTAGGAATTTGATGAAAGATTAAGATTTGTCCTTCCTTCCTTTGTCATATACTTCTGAACTGGGTAGCCGTAAATTGCTTACCTTCTGTAATCCAGGGCCATACAAACATATAAAGTATGACAAGTTTCTGTGTTCCTCTATAACATTGTCTGCAGCATTGTCTTCTTACATCCCAAAATGGTCAGTGTTCAGCAAGTTCACGTTCCTCATTGAACCATTTCTTGAACTGGACATGTTCCAAATATTTTGGACGGTTCAGGGACTACAGATTCCATTTCATTGTCTATGATTTCTGGGTGGCAGGCATCCAGTATAATCTCAATATATTTTCTTTCGCCACTTACTTTAGGCACTCCCAATCCAGTACCCATATCACTGAATTTCATCAATACTCTGAGTGCAATCTGATATTTAAGTAACTTTATATTTTCTTGGTAAATTTTTCAGTCCTAACAACCACTGAATCTTGTAGGAGAGAAAATATGTTAGCATTACATATGCTATCGTTACACTGTTTGAAGACTTATTTTGACTGAAATTGAGAAAAAAAATTATGATTAAGGTGAGTATTGGAATTTTCTTATATTTGAGGAACATTCGTGATACATCATTCGAAATGTCGGTTTTTTCAATTACTTTTCTTTAATTATTTCTTCAAATTCAACATATAGTTGGAATAGGGTAGACAATGTTTGCAGACAAAACTTTTTAACCCTCATCAGACTTGTGATATTTCCTGAACAATACCTCTAACAAAGATACCTAGAGCCCTTTTGAGACGAATATTGCCAATCACGTAAGTTCCACAAAAATTATTCAGCTAGTGGTTATAATTTAGGAATCTATTGTTCCGAGGAATTCTGTTTTATATGGATTCTATATGGTTTCAGCTCAGGCTTCCTAAAAGTAGCTAGGTACATATAAAAAGAGTGAAAATGAATCTCACTATTTTCAATACAGAAACTAGCAACGCAATGAACAAAATATCAAGAGAAAGTTAGTTTAGTAATCAAGAAGTACAGAATGACCGCAACAATTTCAAGCTCAGACCCAACTGATGATATACGAATGTTGGATCCAGAAGACACTCCCTTCATGCACCTGATTGTTATTCTTTATATTCAAGACAATAACTAAGACCCCCCATGAACAGTGTGAAACACCACCTCATGCTGAAAAAATATCATTTGTGTAATTTTTGAACGTTAACACGAAGGAGAGGAAGGAAATCCGATTCAATCAGTTGATACTGCTAATAATTACAGAAACAAAATTATTGAGATGGAAAAAAGTTAATTGGCCTTCATCTCGTCCAAAATGAAATCTATGAATGAGCTTACTGCATCCAAAATCTCAGTAATATATTTATGAATCATCATCAGTGTTATATGTGTTGACGGCGAATGACACATATACCATTGATGATGTGTCCGCAGTAGCAGACGAAACATTAGTACTACAAGTTCCAATTGACCACGGCATACTAGCCAGGAAAAGGAAAATTTAGCTTTCATTATGTTTCATGAAAATGAGAGACGCTGGTTTTCAGGAGGCAAGCAATTTATTGAAATAATAGCCACTCACTAGAACAACGGTCAGCAACAGGCGGACCGAGGCCCGCAAACGGACCGCGAAAGGTCGAACCTCGGACCGCCAAATATTGTAATGTGTTGTATAGCAAGTGTAACTTAATACGTATATAAGGTATGCTATACCTTTATTAATTAAAGTAATATTTTTGAGTCACATATATTTCAACTTAGTACTTATTTTACTTCAATTAGTTGCCTAGTTAACCTGTTTCATAAGTATCTACAACTAAAATGGGGTGATTGGTTTTCTATCTAGCCTGTGTGTGTTCGTGCAGATTAGTTGATGTTGTGGCAGAATGGACAGATGTGGCTGCCAAGTTGTTGAATCTGTCAAAGCCATCACTTCAAATAGAGATAATTGATTTGCAAGAAGATGTCTCTTTGCAAATGTATAAAATGGTATTTACTGAAATATTTTGGACCAAACATGAAAATTGCAAGAAACTAGCTATAAATTTGGCCACTATGTTTGGCTCAACATACGTATGTAGAATTTTTTGAAAAACATATATCTTTCGATATTAACGGACGCCTATCAAAAAGACACACTTGAATTTGTTGTTCCTATTGAGAACCATACTATAAAAAACTGGTTCAAGACCGTCGGTGTAGTTTCTTACATTTATTTTTGGTCTTGTGTTTTATAATTCAGAATTTGATTTGAAATCTAAATGATAAATGAGTGCCACCTAATTATTATCCGTTGTTTTTCTGGACTTAGTTAAAATTTTTCCACAGTAGCTGGACCCCACCCAAAACTATTTGCCAACCCCTGCACTAGAATGTGATAAAAATCCTTCGAAGGACATGTACAAACTAGTGCGGCGAACAAGACTATTGGAAAGAGTAATTTGGAGGGAAAGGAGTAATACGCAATAACCCCATAAGGTTGCTGCGTTTTCTAGACACTTGGAAATAGACAAGAAGATAGTTCCAAAATAGCAAAAAAGGAGGATCACCTTCACCAATTCACAAAATTCATTTACTGTCCGTAGTCTTCTGAACTATGTTCCATTGATTGATGATATTCACATGAGTCTGTTAAAAAAAAACAATGTTTTTCTGAAATATGCCATAATACGAAAAAAATATTTTTATACCCATTTCCTTTGCTTCTCACAATATTTTTCGAAGTTGAAGTATAGCACCTTCGTTTCGGCCTTTTAATTATAGAAAAAAAAAAACAGACTAACAATAACCTCTCGAAATTCTCAAAGAGCCGAAAGACCGTATACAAATCAAAACTCGTCGACACAACAATGGCAATATGCGTAAAACGGAGTTCCGACAGTTTTATGTGTATTTGAGCTACAAGAGGAGAGTTGCGTTGTTTCGCCATAACGAGCTTCGAGGGTGGCATTTCGGGGGCGCGACCCTCGCCAAATTAAAGGGCGACCTTTCGCTTATATTAGACGTGGAAACGGGACGAAGATCTCTTTTGGACCCTCTTCGTCTCGCTATCTCTCACTGTTAGTTCTTTGTCGGTCTTGGCACATGACCCTCAGAATATGAATAAAATTACTTTTGCAGAATGCAGAATGGAGAATGACTAATTCAAGACACTGATAACTGGATCTTTTATGTTGAGAAAATATCAAATCAAATATATACAGTGTGACACACTCAAAAATGTTCAAAATGTTCTTCCTTTAACCAGCTGTCGCACCCCTACGAACGACAACCCTAAGAAGTAGAAACTTGCGCGAGCAACGGACTAACGACGTCTTACCTTTTAACGTGTGATTCCCAACACGGGTTGGACGATAACAAGTGAAAATCGATCATTTAGCCTGGGGCTTGAACCACCGACTCACACATCGGTCTATTGAGAGAGTGAACAAAGCACTCACGTCGTACCGCCCGGCTACCCTGTATTTTAGTCATTTTTGAAAGGAGATATTTAATTTTCGGTAGAGGCGTATACCTTTATGGGCCGCACTTTTCGCAATACTTAGCCAGAGTGACAGCCGTAAACCTAACCTAGTACGATCCCGCGAAATGGCAATCTCTTGATATTTGGCTTCGTATTGGATATACCGAAATCTGTTTAAAATCTGTTTAAAATAAGTTTTTCCGTTAATCAGCTGTCGCCCCCATACGAACGACGACTCTCTGAAGTTGAGAAATTTGTGCGAGCTGAGGACTAACGAGGTCTTACCTTTTAACGTGTGATTCCTAATGTAAGTATTTGAAAAAGTTGCTCAGAAATCGATTTTGACAAATGTATTAAAATGAATATTAGGTTTTTTATTAATATTAATAAAATAGGTGGTTCCTGATGTGGGTTCATTATGATATTATTTTG
>WOGP01008239.1:0-11322 GCA_015342065.1 Leptinotarsa undecemlineata
GTTAATTTTATCCTAGTTGCATAAAATTTGGCATATGGATATAAAATTGCCGTAGACACATAACAAATCCTGGCAAAGGGATGTTATTTCTTTGATATGTGATGAGAACGTTAGTTTTTCATTAAAGATAAAACCCAGATCTAACGATTCGGTAATTCTTGTCAATGTTATATCATCCAATTTGTATTTATATATTTGTACTGAGAATTTCCTTGAAAAAGTCATAATTTTACATTCGCTTATATTTAATGATAGTAAATTTTTCCGACACCAGAAACTCAGTAATATCGTTTTGTAATGATATACAATCAGAGTAGTCTTCAATTTCCCTGAAACTTTATATGTTTTCACCACTTTTATTTGTAATTATCATTATCAATTACTTTTCCAAATGGTGAAGGTACATTTTCCACAAGTTGGAACTCTAGTTCATTTTACTCATAAACACATCATTCAAATGCCAAATCGACACGCGTCCATCCTCGTTGCAACAAACAGGTGAACAAACAAAAAATCCCGCGACGTTCCGTATGATTCGATTAGGCGATCATTTGTTTAACACGGTTCTATGCACTCGATTTGGTGGTCATTGAATTCAATAAGCCAACAGTGTTCACTTGAGATCTCGTTGAACGATGCTCCTCACTTCATTTCTCACTTATTTATACCTCATTTCTTGCTCCACTAGGATTCGAAGAATTCGCTGGGGCGTGAATGCTGCCTTTTTGAGATGCTTTGAGATGGTATGTAAACATGTAGGTTCGATAGAAAAATTGTATGGGAGGTTGTGTGAAAATTTGATTTGTGACCGTGACGCGCAAAATGTTATTGATTGAATGTGGTCGAGTGTATTTTTTTAAGAATCAGATTACAGTGCCAGAATATCCAAGAATCTGCTGTCGGGACTGGTGATAGGTATGTTATTAATCAGACGGACACAGCGTTTACAAATAATAACATTCATTATTAACACCAACAAAACGACAAACAAAAAATAACAGTGTAACCTCGTGGCGAGGAGAATCAGAATTAGGATTACTTCCCGGCCGAAATCCCTAAACAGACTAAATGAATGCATCGGCTAAGAAATGTGTTCGAAGTAACTCTCTCACTGGCAATGGTCGGGGTCATAAATATAGTCAAAAAGGGTCAACCACTTTGTCCGAATTCCTTGTCTTAATCCATAGAAGTGTTAACAATGAGTAGCTACTCGAAACATTCCAAGTGGTGTCTGTCATTCTAAATATTCATCTGTTTTTCGGCAATAAACTTCCGTTTCAAAAGAAGAGAGCATCTCAATGATATGCGATGAGAAAATACGTAAAATGATAAGTAAAATATAAATTAAAAGAATAAACATAAAAACCCAAGCAAATGGATGTTTTGGACGACTGTTCGATAATGCAGTTACCAAAAGTTAATTTTCTAACATATTCATAGATAGATATATTTTCACTACGTTACATATATAAATACATTTATGGCATGTCAATATATTAATAGATACAATATAAAGAATGCAAAGAATAAAATTTATACAATAAAGCATTTGATATTTTGAAAGTGTTACAAACATAATCCAGTGAGGCATAAATAAATAGCATAAACATAATGGAACATTTCAGAGAAGCGATGTGTTGAGTGCATGACTCAGTTGCTTTGTTGTGACGGGAAAATCGCATACCTAGTATTATGGTCATGTATATCTGACTGGGTT
The DNA here is from genome assembly GCA_015342065.1 of Leptinotarsa undecemlineata. Classification (NCBI taxonomy): domain Eukaryota; kingdom Metazoa; phylum Arthropoda; class Insecta; order Coleoptera; family Chrysomelidae; genus Leptinotarsa; species Leptinotarsa undecemlineata. The sequence continues at coordinate 1,718 of WOGP01008239.1, forward strand.
TGTAACTGGTTGATATTTCTGTGTATTTCTAATAAGGAATTGTAGATATATAATGAAGGTAAAGGCATGATGCCAACCTTTATAAAGTGTGGGTGACAATGTTCTCTATATCCAAATCCAGCTAAAATTCTTACTGCTTTTTTATGTTGTCGAAAGATGGTAGCATTTCCCCATAAAATTATTCCATAGTTTTTCTGCAAATGAAACAGAGAGAAATATGTCATTCTCAGAGTATCAGGTTGAATTGCTTTTTTTAACTGCCTCAAGAGAAATAGAGTACTTGCTAATTTGTTACAGAGCTGTTCTACGTGATTCAACCATGTGAGTGTGTCATCAATAACAATTCTGAGTAGCTTGACAGTGTTTCCCATTTGTAAGTTCATATTAGAGGAGAAGGTTATTTTTTGGGATTTGCTTGCGTTCAACTTGAGTTTGTTTGTAGTAAACCAATTTTCAGCACGTTTTTCAATGTTATGAGAAGAAGAAGTGAGTTCGATAAGGTTTTTACCGGTACTCATCAAAGTAGTGTTGTCGGCGAATAGAACGCTTTTATTGGGTAATAGGAAGGTGCATAGGTCATTTATATAAGAATGGCCCAAGCACTGACCCCTGTGGGATACCATGTTTTATAGGTAGAAAGTCCAAGTTTCTTTGGTTAACAGAAAGACACATTATTTTCTATTTTGTAAATATGAACTGAATAACTTCAATGCCACCCCTCTAATACCGTAATATTTGAGTTTCAAAATGAGTATCTCATGAGACACAAAGGCCTTCAACAAGTCATAGAAGGTGAGTATCATAGAAAAATGTGTATGAAAACCAAATCATTGTGAAGACACCTGCATAACATAACAATTTTGATGTAAAAATCGCACAATTACAATTGAAATATACTAGTAAAATCAATTCGCAACAAACTTTTATTTGTCATAGTAACAGGTACAAGTTTTTTTATTATCTCGAGGCATGTCTATGCCTGTTGCAATTTCAAAGAAATTGACACAGCTCCAGTACCATCGGCATTCTGCAGATATCGTCGAAAATATCAACCAAATTGTTCGCCACATTCTCTAAAGTATGTAAAGTGTGGCCTCTTTTTCTATCTAAACCTTCTTGAACTCATCTAGACATTCTTCTCTACTACAGCTTACGCAGTACATCTTCCGTAGCTATGTCGGCAAGACCATTGAGGTGAAGGAGGAACTTTGATGTTTTTCAGTGAGTAAGACGTAAAACCGTCTCGTTTGGAATAGGGTTCTTCCTCCAGAATTCACAGTATCTCGCGCACTTTTATATTTACTCAATAATCTAAGGTATCCAATACACTCCAAAATTAGATGGTTTCCTCTTTGACACGTGAGGAATCCAAGCACTGTTCCATTATCCAAACTTCTGGATCATAATGTATACAGAGGGGGATAATTCAAGTAGGAACTTTTCGCCAGAAAACCCATCTCTGGTGAATGATTTATGGACAGACTTAATTTGCGATATATTTACATCTCAATGTTGCTACCAAATATACTTTGTAATACTTCACTTTCACTGTTCATGTTTATAACACTTTTTGAACTAATTCTTGCTCAAATCACCAACCGTATTATATACGAGATATTCTGCAGTTCTGATTGTTCTGAATTTCTACCATCATGTAGTATCCTTCCAGAAAAAAATTGCAAAAAATCCAAGTCCCTTAAAATAAAAAAACCTTGTAATCTTTAAGTTATTATTTTGTGAATATTATTGCTTTGTTCTTTTATGAAAACTGTTTTGTGAGCTGTTTACCAGCTTTCTAAAGTGTAAGTAAGATTTGTCAACCAAATAATTACAAAACAGACTGTGGACCCAAAAAATAGTAAGAAACATTGAGTCCCTCACAGAACATAATATCCCAAAGAATACAATAAAAAAAATTTAATTGACTGGAAGACTTATAAAGATCTAGTTACATACATTGAGATGTGTTACCAAGTAAGCATATACAGGATTATCTGGTTTAAATTTAAATGGTATATTTTTAGGAGTGATTGATTTTTGGGAATGAAAGAAAGGAGTAGAAAGCCATATACTTTCATTCACAATGATTATCTACTTTTTATTTTCATAGAAGTTTCATTCCTAAAATTGTGCCTTGGACAATAAAGAATATTTCAATTTATTGATTGTTAATATCATCAACTATTGATATGAACTTACCATAATTGCAGCCCAATTGTGAAATATCATAATACTTGTATTCTTCTCCATCTATAGTGAGACTTTTCAAAAATTTATTGAAAGGATTGTTGGCTAAAAGTTGAAACTATGAGAAGTAAATGATATATTCCTGTAAATTCTTACCTGGCATTATATATTTAAGATATTAGATCCTAATCTCTCCTGTACAAGTATTTCTTTTTTAATATTTTTGTTCACTAACTAATAACTGAACTAATGATTTTCTACTTCATAATTTCATTTTGAAAACACCGACTTTATAATTCGAATAACGGGGATAACGAGAGCATATATAAAAACACATACGAAATAAAAAAATATTAAAAATACTGAAAATTAGAGGTACAATCCTTCCTATTTTCCTACTCTGACACTTGAAATCAGGAATGTCATAACAGAACTCATGTCATGTCTCATGTCATGTGGTTGCCACTACCACAGAACACATTAACTACAGCCACTTAATACTTTATTTTCGTACTGAAATTTTGAAAAATTAGTAATAAATTCAGCGATCTATAAACTTTTGTATTTCGTGAATTCCATATATCAAGGTAAGATTTTCAAAAGATTGCATAGTGTCGAAATGAACTAGAAAATGGTAAACAATAACAAAATATCCAGAATAATGGAATTACGACAACGTAATAACTTGTAATAGATCGTGCTCAGGGTATGAGTTGTGTCTTAAAAACGTAATAAAAATATCCAATAGTAGGTAATGCATTTATTACGAACTTTATTTTTCGCGGAGTGTTGGGATAAAAGGTAACACTCTTCCTGGATGACCGTCTACGAACCCAAAAATTCATCACATATAACAATTGCGAGTAGATAATGTTATTATTTTATTTATGACCTTAAATAAAAAAAAATCAATGATATTTACGCCTTACTTCGAGACTACAAAAATTTTGAGTTTCAAGCAAATCCCAATAGGAAATTCCTATAGTAGGATACGTGCCTTCATATATTTTAGATAGCGTCCCTTGAGCTTCCAGTTGATTTATATATACCTGATAGTAGGGATTCCACAACGGACGCATATTACAGCCTAGATCGAACAAAAGTGAAATAAAGTAATTTCAGTGTTAAAACTTTTTCGAAGTCTTTTGTATTTCTAACTAAGAATCCATACATGCGGTAAGCACCTTTCAGAGTAGTGCCAATATGTTTATTGAAAGAGAGAGATGAATCAAAAGGACCACCTAGATCAGTAAGTGTGATATGATGCTCCAGAACTTGATTATTCATGACATAGTTGTGTAATATCAGATTCGTTTTCAATGAGTAAGACATTACATTATGTTTGGATATGTTGAGAGATATATTATTATTCCGACACCATGTAGCAACACGATTTAAATTCAGTGTGAGACGTTCGCAATCATCAGAACATGATATAATGTGATAGAGTTTCATGTCATCAATCTAAGCCCCAATATCATTGAACAGTATGGGTCCTAGGTTTGACCCTTGTGGACTACAAGATGTGGCTACATATTTGAGACGTTGAGCAAGATACTATAGTCAAGTCTGTGGAACACTTTAGAAAAATCAGTGTAGATGACATCAGTCTGAAACTGACAATCAATACCTTCCGCGATACATTGGGTAATAGTTACAAGATTTGTGATGGTTGACGTGCTTTCATGAAACCGTGTTGATGGGGGCTGATAATGATGCTGACATGACAGTAGACTGTCTACTCAAGGAACATCTCAAACAAGATTCAAAAGTGAAAACTATCGAGGAGGGATACATACGTATAAGGAAATACAATATTTCTAAATGAATTTTGAAATATAAATTTCTCACAACTACCTACACAGTAGAGTCTGGTAAACGTCTGTCTGAAAAGTACTACTTCCCCGGCTATATCCCGTGTGGTATTAGCAGGGAAAGTAGTTGTTTTCCGACAGGCGTTTACCTGACCCTACTGTGTAGGTAGTTGTGAGAAATATTCTTATTTCAAACTTTATTTAGAAATATTACATTTCTTCAAACAAGATTCCTATAGCTGGGATTTATTCAAATAAGCGTACATTACGTATTGTCATCGATGATATGAGTAGATGAAACTTATTCGTGACATGAATTGAGTGCTTCATCCCAGAATGTTATCCAGATTTGGTATTGAAGATACGGTAAGGCAAGTGTCTTATGTCAAAACATCGGATATGAATGATATTTAATTAAATGTCATATTTTTTTTGTATAAATCAATGTTTATATAAAAGTATTTGTTTCAAAATGATTTTTCTTTCGTGTAATTTAATGTTTATATGAAAGTAGCTGTTCAGGAGGGTTTTTTCAGTTTGTGTCTGAAAGTTACGTCTATGCATGATCTTACACATTTTTGTATAGAGTTAATTTTCTGAAATGGATTACTTTCTTCCTTTCTTTGGAAGATTTCCACAATTTTTTGTATAAAGATGGGAAAGTATTTTTTAAATAACTATAAATATGTATCCTCGAAACTGCTAATTACTGAGGATTGGCAGATTCGATCACCAATAGTAAAAAAGTTCAATAGATAGTTGAAATACCTATCAAACGTGGTATTCCAACATTTTCCCTTACCATTTGATGAAAATCCACATAAACGCAGTTCTCCAAATGAAACAGTTCTTAAATAGTGGAGTTCGAGTTGAGTTGAGCTAAGTTGAATCTCAAAACGACGAGCAGCCTCAGTCTGTCACGTATTTCTGATATGTACCACTCTTTGTACATTTGAATGTGCCAAGTCACTTGAACACTTTCCATGTAAGGATCTATCGAAGAGAGACTAATCCCCAACCTTTCTTCGATGTTCCAGACTGTCGAAGTTCAATCAGGAAGATGGTTCTTTTCTGGATGGAATCCAGCAGCTTCAGGGTATGTTTGGGAGCGGAGCTCACAACTGAGTCACATCAGTTGACTCGACGACAAGGAAGTGCTGGCGGATAAGCGAAATACATGTGCTAAAGCCGTAGAAAACAAGTTTTTGTGTTGTTTACTGCAAGTGTGACAACTGCGTAAATATGAATAATGATAAAAAATAACGTTACAAGTATGGCATCGTTCCTAAATGCAAGAATTCTTTGGTAATTGCACCAGACAAACTTTTTATTTTACTGTTACGAAAGTTATGGCAGTGCGCTATGCAGAGGGCCGACTTTTTATCTGCCAAGAGGGCGTATTTTTGTTGTTAGATCATTTTAATGTAAGTATGAATAATAGTAATGATTAATACAAAAAATTATACTTCACTCTGAGAACTACTTTGAATTTTAGGTTGAACAGACTTATAAAATTACATGTATATCAAAACTATGAAAGTGGGAAAATTATATTGAAACCAGACGTAATTCCGGATATATTCCGATGCGACGGCCCATAAATCTAAAGTTCCACCGTTTGTTCAAAAAAAGGGAAAACAAATTTTGTTGAATACTTGTAACGAAGATATTACTGAAAATCAAATCATGTGTGATGAAGCAGGTACACAGGAAAAGACCTTTGATGTTGTAATTCAAGTTAATAAACAGTTTTTTTGAAGATCATAAGCTAAACAGACCGTAAATATTATATACCACCGAAAAAAAAATCGTTCTAAAGAAATAGAAAATACCGAAAGTATTGGAAAAAATTACTACTAGATCCTCAGAAGACAGTTATAGTTTGAGTACATCAGGCATGACTCCTGTCGATACACCATCAGATTCTACTTTATCTGGAATATTAGTTGAAAACTGGAAACCGAAAAACAATATTGAGTGAAGATCTATTTACGTCATAGAGAAAAATCCTATTCTTTATTTATTGTAGAACTTTTGTCTCAAAAATGACAGTTACCCAGAATTGATATATACATTACCTTGTAGAAAATTAAATTGAATTGACAATGGAAGCGATTCATAATCTCCAACTACAGGCCCGGTTGCCACCCATCAAAGCTCGTTTGCCTGGTGTGAAGTCAAGATGTACCGCGGGCCGATCTTACATTTTCAATTGCTTTTGCTCAGTTGTTAATTGACATATAAACCGGAAAATTTTGTGGGATACTTGGGAGATGAATTATTTTTATAATATATAATTTTCAATAAAATACTAAATTAGCCTGAACGAGCCCATTGTCTGTCCTGACATTATTATATCCGGTTTGGAGACATTTATCTTCTGGAGAAAACTGATGCCTGGGTTTTTGTGGCATTGAATTGAACCTGATTAATCTCAACCCAATTCGAAAACACATCTAGATCCTATATAATATGGATCCTTGGGAAACACCAGCGTTGATGGGGAAAGTATTCGAGAGATATCCATCGACGGCCACGTGCACTGAATGTTCTTTCAGGAAGTTGAAGAGCCATACAACAAGCTATAGCATCGAAGATTGGCCAGCAAACCCTCATGCCACACACGGTCAAAGGCCTTAGAAATATCAAGCGCAACAGCTCTTGACTCTTCATATTTCTCGATCGCGTTACAATAAATATGGGTGATATAGGATGAGTCGCGTGTTGATCTTTGTTCCTGACAGCCATATTGATGATCGCTCAAAATATTAAATCTTCCAAAGTATTTGAGGATACGGTGGTTTGCGGCTTTCTCCACAATTTTTTATATCACTGATAGCAAAGGGACTGTTCTGTGTTTATTCGGAAGAGATTTTTATGCCCTTTTTAGGAATAGGCTGAATGCGAGCAATCTGCCAACAAGAAGGAAAAAACCTTTCTTGTAAAACAGGTTGGAAAGTCTATAAAATAATGATGTGAGTTCATTTGCGCACTTTTTAAGTACGATGACGGGCACTTCATTATGACCAGATGCCTTGTTGATATGAAGTTGTTTCAAAATTCGCCCGACTAGACGCTGTCGAAAAGTAATTTCCGGCATTGTGGATTATAGTGGGGGAATGGTGGGTGATGCCTTCCCAGAAGCAAATTGTTCAGCTAGTAGATTTGCTTTTTCTACTGCTGTTGGTGCAACTGAACCATCCGCTTGCGTTAGTGGAGGAATTGTGTACGACAGTACAATACTGTACTAATTGGATAAAACTGGACGATACTTGACGGAAATCCATATTGAAACTCATCAATTTAGTTTATACAATAGCTTTCTCAATGGCTTGAGAAAACTATTGTGTGTATAGCGAAACACGTGTCGCGGTTTCTGTAAAACCTTTTATAGTGATAATAAAAAACTATATTAATGAGTTTACAATGATCTACATTTCAATTAGCTACAGAAAGTTCAACAAGAACGGAGGTAAAAGAGGTAAACTTTAATGAAAGAGTTTGACATAATATTGGCTTCTTATCTTTCTTCTTGAAATAGGTACAAATATTTATTCTACTGTTTCAAATGCACAAAATAAAACCATCAAAAAAAAGTTACAGAATATACTTCGAAAGAAAAAAAAATTATTATCTTTTCCAATTCATACTTTTTCAGTAGCAAGTTAACAATAGTTATGAGTTCTCATGCGTTGTTTTCAGTATATAAAAAAGTGCTCATCGTTGGAAACAATGAAGTGCAGTTTTCTAACAGAAGCAAAAAATTTCTGCTATTAATTTTAGGTATGTGTTCCGTTGTTCAATGAATTCATTAACGTGTTAACGATGCATCAACTAACGAAATGTAACGTAGCATTTTGTGCTCGTAGTATTATTTTTCTCATGAAGAGAATAGTTACAAATAATCAAAATATTCCAAAATCATTACGAGAAGGTATCATCACAGGTGATCTGTTCAAAAAATAAGATGAATGTTGGAATTTTGAGGGAAACATATATTTGATTAGCGATTTTTCAACTTTATTTATGTTAGAAAGCTCATCTCGAGCATATATTCACAGTTTCCGTTATTCCAAATGTTTCGTTTATTGTTGAGAGGAATAAAAGTTGAAAGTGTTTTGCGTGTGTGTTATAAATGAAATGAAGTTTTCAGAAACACTAGAAATGTTGACAGTAATATACAGTGATTATAGTTTGAGTCAGACGAATATTTACAAGTGGTACAAGCTTTTCACAGAAGGTCGAGAAGATGTAAATGACGACAGTTGTCCTAGAAAAATGTTATGGAGAAACGTCAAACTACTATTAGAGAAGTTGCTGAGGATTTCAGTATACAGGTTGGCTCTACCATGCAATTTTTAGAAAATTTTGGGTGTGAAGCGTATTGCAGCGAAATTCGTTCTGAAATTGTTGAATTTCGACAAAAAAAAACATCGCCACCGTATTAATCAGATTTGGAGCCCTGTTCCTTTTTTCTTTTCCCAATATTGAAGAGTCCCATGAAACGAGGGTGTTTTCCTATAATTAACGGTATAAAAACGAATTTCTGAGAGATCCCAACGACATACCAAAGAGAGCATATCAGAATTGCTTCGATTATTGGAAAAGAGGATTGCAAAAGTCTATTATATCTGACGGAAAATACTTTGAAGTGAACAAAATGAAAATTGATAAACAAATAAATATTCTTTGAGAAAAATGAAAATTCACCTTATTATTTGAACAGACCCCGTATATCTACAGTGAATTTCAAAAAGTGTGCGCCGTATAGAAAACTTTTTCATTATCTATTTGTGAGAAAATTTTATTCGTGATAAAAATTGTTGCATTGCGGAATACTTGGATTTGAGTTGTCAAAATTCTAAATATCCGAACGGTGTACAGGGAAGAACCAAAAAATAGAAATTTTGGTCAGCAGTGAACTACCCTTTTCTGGTTCACAGATGAATCAAAACACATTCCGGTTCTGGTGCAGGTGTTTTGAGTCACAGACCCAGGACAGATATTTCAACCTGCCTGGGAACGTATGCGACTGCATTTCAAGCGGAAATTAACGCTATTAAATTATGTGCGGAAAGATTGGAAGATTCCAACTACATACACAAGTCAATAAAAATATTCTCGGACAGTCAAGCGGCGTTGGAAGCTCTTGGCTCCTACCGAGTAACGTCAACATTGGTAGCAAATTACCAAAAACGACTCTCCACGATAGGAAGACTCAACAAATCGTCTCTGGTCTTGATTCATGGCCATACTAGCTTGGAAAGCAATGAGACTGTCTCATTACTTTCCAACCTACAGTGACAGGTTCTGACTCCCTTGCAAAGGGAGTCAGAACCTGTCACTGGCATCGCTTTAGGCATTGCCAAAAAATGATTGAACACCTCGATAGCAAGAAGATTTATGGATTCTGGCAGAATCTTCCCTAATTAGCTCACACTTCGAAGTTTGATACCAAACAGTTGTTGTACTGCACTAGGGATGAACACTAGGGATGAACAGACCTTCTTATAGGTCACTGTCATTTCAATCTACATATGAGACTTGGACTGTCGAAAGACAGTATGTATCGCCTCTGATGAAGCAGCAGAGCACATACTTTGT
>WOGP01008240.1:0-11322 GCA_015342065.1 Leptinotarsa undecemlineata
ATAGTAGTATTTATTTATTAAGTAGGCAAGCCTAATATACAAAAAAAAAAGAAAAATTTCAAATTCATAAATATCTCACGACATCAACCATGTAAATATAATAACATTTTAAAGTACCTTTCAAGGAAAACCAAATATACATACATATCTATAGATTGTTAGGTTAGTTCACATTAAAAAATATAAAATTACAAATATCATAAATGGTTCTGTCACTAATATACTTCTTTAATGATGACTTACATTGGTTTATTGAATTAGATTCTTTTACAAATTGTGGTAGTTTATTAAATTCGTTTAAGCCTTTATGAAATATACTATTCATTTCAAATTTAGTGTTAGTTTTATTAATGTAAAAATTGTTATTTCTTCTCGTATTGTAATCATGAACTTCATTATTTCTCACTAAGAATTTTTGAAAGTAATTGGGTAGCAATCCTTTATGAATATGGAATGTAAGTGAAAGTCATTGTTCTTTGTCTTATCACTTATTTGCTGCATTGTTGCGAAATCATTCAAAATCCTCAATCTCGAGTCTTCCACATTTTCTATCTCTCTGCCAGCGTAACTCCTATTTTTCAATGTCCCCCATAGAAAATAATCCAAAGTAGTAAGATCTGGTGATCTTGCAGACCATCTTATTATGCTATTGATTGTCTCGAAGTTTGTTTATTTCTGTCAATTGTACTTTTCAACCAAAGAAATAAATATTATTATTATTATTATTAAAGCAGATCCCAGACTGGACCTTGTATTACTCTGCAAATAATGATCAATGACTTTAAAAAATAAGAAGTTCTTGTTTCCACAGAAGGAAATGTGAATACTTTTCTTTTGTGTAATTCAATGTTTTTATGAAAGTAGTTGTTTTGTGAGGGTATTTTCATCCAGTTTGTATCTGAAACTAACTCCTTTGTAGAGTTTATTTTTTAATAAATTGCTTACTTCCTTTCTTTCGTACTTACTGTCATACTTGTAATTGTTGCAAACTCCATTTCAATAATTGGATTTTGATAACATAAAAAATGTACTAACCTATCCAAGCCTGTATTTATTTTCCTTTCAATGTCTTCCAAAACAAACTTTTTCTTTTGTATGCAGTCATTATATTTCGGTGTATTCCTAAAAAACATTCATACATATATTCATCACTCGTTACATAATTATAGTAGTGACATTTGGAGGATTTCACATTTGCCTTAGTAATTATTTCTCATTACAACCTTTATTTCGTAATTTCAGGAATCGAAAGTAAAACTCACTCGACTAGAGGCACGACCAGATCCGTGAACTGCTTCTCCATCAAGTGCGTAATATTGTTACTCTGATGAACTACGTTGAAAAAATACAGAACTGGAGGACTTTTAGCGCCTTCGACAACAGGGACAGCTTGGAGTCCTAATTCTACGGCGTAATCCACGTGTTCGATCAAAAGGCTGTTAATAAGTCTGTCCAGAATCTGCGTAGCATTTGAATCTTTCTCTTTAGGTTTGGATAACTGGGAAAAAAATTATTAGCAAACCAGAAAACTATAGTAAGAACAAGTATTACTACGCAAAAATGAATTGCTCGAAATTGTTTCGAAGGTGTAAAGGTATATTCAATTATGACAACTTCAACAATAGTAGCAGACAATTAATTTTGTAGTAATGATGTTTTTGGTGTAATCCCTGAATCAAATAAGCAGTTTTCAGTTAACTATTTGTTAAATTGTTTACTGAGAAGTATTCATGTACATTAATGAAAAAATCACCCAGTGCCAAATCAGGACTGTACAGTGAACGATATTTTGAACAGGCACTCATTCTTTCAAAAACTTTTCTCCTAACAACTGATTTATTTTTCAACAGCTACTCTCGACGGCTGATTTCGAACTATTCAGGAAATACATTTTTCAATAACTCACCAACTGACAACGTTGGAAGGCTTGCTTGGTATCTTGGAGTATCATGATGGCAACTTCTTCTGACAAAAAAGTCTCGCCTCCATAGTTTTCTATTTGCGCAATGTTTATATTGGCTCTGGTACCTATGACCGCTTGTAAGTCCCTTCGCAGGTCTTGGAATCTGATTGAAATGAAGTGAAATTACATACTCATTTAGAATATTCAGTTCAAATAGTTCAAAGATTTTTCGATTCACACAAATCCAGTGTATTCTATTTTGTTCACTTTGATCAAATACCTAGTTCAGCGGTAAAGATTACAAATATTTCTCTATTACTCAAATGCGCATGAAGCAAATTTGCTTTGAAAACCTTCAACGAACAAACTCATAAAGATTCTTACCCTCCAGACTGGATTTGTTTTTTCTGGTGGTGTTTGGATTCATAATACTTTTGTAAATTGGCGGAACATCTTTCTTTGAGGCATTTCAATTCTATCCTGAAAAAAAATTTCGCAAAATAAACTAGGTTATCAGAGCTTCCAAGAATTCACTTACGTAATATACTCGTTCACGTATTTATTGAAAATATTCGTAGTAAGCTTGGTCAAATAGTTTTTGTCGTTTCCTAAATTGAAGGTGCTCAGGTTACTCGATAACTGGTTAGTTCTGCAATACAGATTACAAGTAATAGTACTTTGGCAAATCAATATAAACCATTCAATCGTGCATTCCAAAAGCAAAATATCAGGATTAGAGCAAAAATATCTGAGGATCATGAACAACGATTGTCAACTGATTAGTTTCTAGAAAGTCAAACCTACTCACTTCGAATAGAGTTCAAACAGAGTTTGTAGGTAATTATAACTGCCAAGATTGGGGCCCAATCTTTGGTCGATATACTCCACGATTTTCAACTGGTAGATGTTTAGGACAAACTTGGCCATAACCTGTTCAGGATTGTTGAAAACCCTTCTGATTATATCATTGTTGTATTTACACAAAGTCAACAGATGGCCAAACACATCCTTGGTTGAAAGGCATCCCTAAAAACAGGAATTCTTCAATCTAGCAATAGTGTTTTCAAATTTCTTTGTCATACCACTTGACTTTGATCGATGTAAGCGTCAATGCACTGAGAATAACCCTTGAATTGTGATAAGACACTGGCTATTTCCTTCATTCGATCTAGATCCTCGTTTGCCATTGCGTTCACAAATTCCTCGATTAAGCTTTTTTCGATATCACAATATTTTCGTTCTATTTTACGTTTAACACTGTCAAATCTGGAAAAAACAAAAATTTTAAACTGCATTTTGATAAACTGTTTGTTTGCTTACTTGGAAGGCAAATCTTGGGATATCATGTACAATTTTTGAATCATATCTGCAGCCTCATCTATCTAGAAAAAAATATTATTATAATAAACTCAAGAATTTGACACCAGCAACTGATAAAGCCATCTTGAAAATTATATAATTATTATAATGGATAATAGTTATTGTAATTCTATAGTATGGCCACTCACTAAATAGGGATCAGTGAATATTGCTGAGGATGGCGGCCCAGTGGTTAGAAATTCATTCAGATGAGTCATCAAACGTTGGGCATCGACAACTCTAAGCCTAGGACCATTAACGCTGTCAAGTTGATCTCCCAAATGCAATACTTTAGTGGCAACATGGTTTATTTTACCATCCAGTTCTTGGAAGGTGTCTATAGCTTGCTGAAATTAACCTCAAGTTAGCAAAATAGCGGAAATATTAATTTCAGGTACCTCACTTTGTTTTGCTCCAACAAATTATAAATTTCCTGGAAAAACATTGCTTCGTCTTCTCTGACGGCCATCTCCAACTTTTCACATTTCTTCTGCTGACGATCTTGGAGAAGAGTGAGGTCTCTGCAATTTAAGGTGAAATGTATATTGATCGTTGAAACTATTTTTTTAGGGAGGTTCTCTTACTTTATTGCCTGCATGAATGACTCATGTAACAAATTTGGGTTAAACTCCTCTTCCTCACTATCATTTTTTGTCTCAGCAATTGTTCGCCAAGCTAAACGTTCCACGAATTCTTCGGCGTTGAAAGGCTCCTAAAATTGTTCATTTACTACTGTAGGATGAAAATATTTACAGTACAGGTTTTGAAAAAAATCACTAAGGAGCCGGGAGGTTCATTTAGGAAATATACCTGTTCTAATTCTTTCATGTACTGTTGCATCATTTTGATAGTTTTCAGTACGTAAGACTATATGTATATAAAATTAAAATAAGGGGCGTAAAATTTGGAAAATTGAGGTTGAGGTTACGTTCATCACAGATGTCAATGTTTTAAATCAAAACACAGTCGATCTGTTCGTTAGTTGTGTTCGGGTCTACTTTTTTTAATTAGGTTTTCAACTTGCTTGAAAAATTTTTTATTTTTTTTTTCCAGATTCAAACAAGTTTTTAAAATTTAGAAATAACTGTATAGTTTCTGTCAGTCTTCAGGAACACGTGAAGATAGGGGCATGGAAAATTTCAATTTTGTAAAAATTAAAAAATATGTACTGATGAAGGTATTGTATAGCGAAATAAGTGTTGCGGTTTTATAAACTGTTCAGTGAAAATCTCACTATAAATTGTATCTTTAGACTATTTTCAAATTCAAATATTTTGAATTATTCTGAAGATGAAAACAAATAGAGGAATTTCTTTGTTTGAAATTTAACTTCATTTAAAATAATTTAAAAAATTAATACAGGCGTGTCCTTTTATCAAAATACACATCATTTAGTTTAATTGGCATGAACTTATTTTGTCGAGCATATAAAATCCACCGCGATAAATATAGTCACTGGCAAAAACTTACTTCTGCAAAATATTCAAATAAGTAAGAATCTTTAAGGATTCTCAGTTTATTTTGCCTTTCCACTACCCGATGAGTAGGTACGCCACTGAATTAAATTATTATAGGTTAAACGGGGTATAAAAAGATAACGAATATATAATAACGAAATGAGCTTTATCTTATTCTTCTTATGTTTGATGGATGTATCAGATTTTCATCTTGACCCACTTCATCAGCAAACTGCATTTGAACTATTGGAAGTAAATGGGTAGGAAGATATATTTGTACAAACATACTCCAAATTCGTTTTAAAGCAGATCGTGCAATTTTAATCATGGTAACTTAAACATATTTTAAAATTGTATACATGTCTAATTCAGTGATTCAATTATAGTAGATTCGTATTTGGTAGTTCTAAGGAAGACATGAAGTAGGCAATGAACAGTGTTTTTCGTTAGGCGATAATCCTTAAATTCATTTCGTTTTTGGGTCGTGATGTGTTTACAACACCGTCCACAGATAATGTAATGAATACTCGCCTTTATTTATGTCTTAAAATAAATCGAAAAAATCTTGATGTTTATAACACCTGTATGTTTATATTATGAGTCGTTTGCCATAAATACTTGTTTGTTATGTAATAAATTAGATAAATTGGTGTGTTTACTTGTACAAAAAAAAACATGAATACAAATTGGGTATCCTATTAATCGAATTGATAAGAAAAAATATATAAATATATAAGCATACATTACATACCTACCAACGCATATGTTCTCTAGCAACTTGATTTCAGAAATTTAGAGAGATATTGGTAAAATGCTAGGCCTAAAAAGGCATATTGTCGTTATAGATGTTTTCAAGAGTTATTGTTTACTTTTGTTTTCAATGTTAATCCGAGAAAAACTACTAATGCTTGGTATATATCTTTTGTATACATTAATAATCATAGCGTTTGTTATTTACGTTCTCTTCATCACGTAGCTGAAGAATGATATTGTCAACACCTTACATAAGAATCATTTACAAAGAGGTTGATTCAACCTAATTAGAATTCATATCGCGTACATGAATTTCGTAATAAACTGAACCCTATAAACACGGGCTTTGGATCTTTTCAAATATTGAAAAACCAGTAATAAGTATCAGAAATATTGAATGCTTAATTTGAATTAAACATACATGTAATGAATGAGCATTTAATTACTTGGGAAACAAAGGAAAACTGGTGTTCACTATCTTCCTCTTTGAATGAGAGAGAATGACAATGCCAAAGTCGTGATGGAATTAATGTCGTTTCCATCTAATAATCACATTTGTTCTGGAAAAAATCAAATCCTAGACAATAATATTCATATGGTAAAAGGCTCATTTGTTATGCGAATTATTTCCCTTTGTCGAAAAAATGGGCTGGGCTTCAACACAGTTACCCTCTCTTTCGGCTTCGAGGGGGTGCGATCGCAGCGCTCCAGTGGAAAACAATAAAATCGTGTTGATTTAAAATGGCGATTTCGTTCGAGTCGGGCTCATTTCATCTCCAGCTGTTGAACAGAGTGTGTCCTGATAGAGTGCATATATGTAGTGAAAGTGAATAATATTCCAAGACATTCGTGAAAATGAGCAATTTGTACCCAAAACTCGTGGAAAATAACGAGGAGCTGAATTTGGGCGAAAAGCTTCCCCAAGATGACGTCCTTCGACAAGACGCTGCGCGCGCACCTGACAGATTCGGCGCCGGCGCGAAGTTTGCCGAAGGCGAGCTTCCTGTGAAGAAACGGAAAACGAGACGCGGGAAATCCAAACGGAGGCACCCGTATTTGAAAAACGCTAGAAAGTCGAACAAACTGATCAAACCAGAGGCGCCGCATAACAGCAACCAGTTCTTGCTAGAGGATCACGGGCAAATCGAGGATCTCGATAAAAATTTGATGTCTCCTTCGGCCGGGAGGACGAGGGACTCCAGTTTCAGTGTCGATTCTGACGGGGACTTCTACTCTTCCCCTGATGACGAAGAACAGTTTCTGATAAAAGATTTCGACGACCAGTATGAAAGTCTCCAGGCCGTGAGGTTCCAGAGTTTGTCGAAGGGACAGTTGATCGAAGAGTATCTCATTCTCGAAAACAAACTCGAAGAGATGACAAAGAGACTGCAGAAATTTGAAGAAGATGACACTGAAGACAGCGGGCCGGAGCTCAAGCAAGAAATCGAAAGGCTCACCATAGAAAACGAGCGTCTGAGGAGAGAAAATGACGTGCTACGTAGCAAAGTGAACCCTTCGGATTCCGAAGATTCCGAGACTGACTCCAGCGATTCTTGCAGCACATCTTCGAGTAGCCGCAGCAGCGGCAGATCCAGTAGGTCGCGCAGCCCCATCTCCACCGTGGATTACAGCAAGACAAACGGACACCTTGGCCCCGGCAAGCCTGTGTCATAACTGAACGGTTCCACTTTTTCTTCAAATCAGTGTTATTTTTTCCATTCCCTATTATAGAGAGTATCTAATGCTTGTAAAGATTGTTTTCTGGAGTTATATTTTAATATATTCGCAACAAATTTCCTAAGAAAATGTAGTCAGCACCAGAGATGTATAATAATTATATAATTCAACTTAGTTGTTTTTAGTTAGGCACTCGTTTATTTCGTTATTGATTTGGTCTCATAATTTTAAAACCTCCAGTACAATTACCTTTAATTAGTGTTGAGGATTTAAGTTTATAAAACTTTGGTGTGTCTCTTACTGTTTTATTTTCTTGTCAAACTGAATGTTTTTTATATGGATATTTTGTAGATATTTACTAGATTGATTTATTGTAAAATAAGAATTGAATAAAATATTGAAGTTGCTTACTGGGAGAAATTTTGATGTTCTATAAGTGGCAAAATGCCACACTTGTGGAAATTTTATAAATAGAATTACGATAATATATCATCAGGTTGGTCGAGAGGAAATTATTTTTCCTTTGGAGGAGGTATGGAACTATAAGAGGTTCAATGTTTGTTCGAATGTATTTGACAATAACTGTTTCTTGAAGAATTTTGGAGGCTCAGACTTCCATTTTATGAAAAATATGACATTTTAAGTCTGTGAAAAATAAATTACTATGAGTTAGTAATAAAAGAAGTGGTTAAGTTTTGGAGAAAAATAAACAGTTAATCAATCAGTGGGATAAACAAAAAGTGCAAACAAAATATTGAAGATGAATCAAAATAATTTTAAAAAATATAAAACCAAGTTATATCAGGATGTTTCCACAAGTCTTCTGGTGATAACATTCATATTTATTGGTTGCATACCTATTACTGACACTTCACTTGATTAACCCAGTTATTTTTTAATTTCAGATCACAATAATTTCTAACGTTTTCGACTAAGGAATTACACGTTGAAAGGTAAGACCTCGTTAGTCCTTAGCTCACACAAGTTTCGACTTCTCAGGGTTGTATATTTCACAAACGTTCAACTCACTTCTCATTTTAGTATACCTCCCTATCTTTTGAAAGGTTAGACCATTAATTTATATATATCGTTAGATAATATGATATTCAGATCGCGTATTTTCCATAATTTGGATTTTTTTCAACAACGTGACTTTACAAATCTGGTAGTACAATCGATATTGAAAGTTACAGAGCAGTTTAGATCACTTGTGAGCCAGCCAAATCATTGGAGCAATTTATTCATAGAACATTATACAATTTTTCTAGCAAATATAGTAAACACAACAAGATGATTTTATGGTGCAAAAATCATCGGATATTTCAAGTCCTAGAAGTCAAATATCAGCTAGATACAGATTACATTGATTTCTAGAAAGGTTTTGACAATGTATACCATGATATTATTCTGCAGAATCTGAATAAACTTGGAATTCCACGTAAATTTTTGAAACCAACAATTAGCTATCTACGAGGTAAATCTTTAATAGTAAGATTTAATGGTAACACATCTGGGGTGTTTTATGCTAACTCTGGAGTATCTCAGGGTTCTAATCTGGGACCACTCCTTTTTGTACTATTTATAAATGGTCTTTCCTCTGTTTTAGAATATGCTGAATGTTCGCTTTTTGTGAATGATATCAAAATTCTCAAATGTAGCAATACAGTACGAGACTGATGGGTATGTTATAGAAAAATATTTATAAAATTGTTGAATGGAGCCATGAAAATGAGTTGTATTTCAACAATAACTTGATTGAAAGATCTTATGTTAGAATATTATATGAATCAAGATATTTTAAGGAGGCAAGAGAGCATAAAAAACTTGGGGGTCACACACTTTGCTCAAAAAAATACTTATTATTCCATCAATTTATATTTTTCCCTTTCAATTCGGTTTTAACCGGAAAACAGGAAAAAGTCGCAGGGGGCAAATCTGGTGAATACGGTGGCTGAGGTATAATTATACGGTGTTGTATTTGTCCAAAAAATTATGATCAAGCAGTAACTGGTGCTGCAGCAGCCATGAATTGTTTTTTCACAATACGGGACGTTTTCTTTGTATTGCTTCTTGCAAGCGGTGCATAACTTCAAGATGATACTACTTAACGTATGACTGTGTGGCAAGAAGTGTTGCACTACGCCACGATAATCGTAGAAAAGAGTGAGCAAAACCTTGACATTTCATCGAACTTGACGTGATTTTTTTGGTCTTGGCTTCCTGGGCCCTTCCATTAAAACGATTGGACTTTGATTTCAATGTCATAACCATATACCCATTATTGGTCACCAGTTATGACCCTTTTGAGCAAATCTGTATGCCGTTGACGATATTCAACAAACTAACACATAACTTGCTTCCAACTCATTTTGAAGAATTCTGTATATTAAATCTCAAATCCATAACCACTTAATAAGAGGGAGTAGCTCCCAAAAATTCCACCTTCGTCAAAATAATTTGACTGGTATAAGTCTTTATCTTATAAAGGTTTGAATGAGTATAATAAACTCTCATTTTCGTTGAAGGACTCAATACATGTTTTCCAATAAAAAAAAAACTTATGAACTATATAACATCTCATCCTTGATTTACTTTTTTCTGTTTTGTAATATATTTGTTATGTATATCCTCATGTTGAAATCATTCTGGAATCATTGATAAATGCGTTTCTTTTTTTTTCTTTCTACTATATATCATCATTTTTGTTATTTATTTATGCATTTTTAAAATAATGTATGTATATTAGAATGTCATAAAGAAATCAATAAATATTATTCTTATTAGGTACTTTAAATGTAGCAACAACATTCATGGTAATTATATGTCTATTTGGTGGTGATATTAATATCTACCCACTCTCAATTCTTTGAGGATGGAATTTATCAGCTAGGTAAGTGTAGCACTTATATTGTATAATTATATTTGATTCCTACTTTGTTATGAAAGAAGAATTTTCTAAAAATACCAACCACCACACTGCAGTTCTAAAAATAGAGTGAAACATGTTTTCATCAGTTACGTTGGTGAAATATTTATGTTTCCTTTGAGAATGATATACCTACAAGTGTTTACTATTTTCAACACTCATTGTGACACAAGAAAGGTCAATTAAGTTTGAACTGAGATAACTTCCAGGTTCATATTATAATAGAATGTTATTAGTAAATAGTTTATTTTGCTCACATTTATAGTAATATGTTCATACAATAAACATCATTCAAAACTTTTACCAAAACTCTTTTTCTTCAGCAGTTTTTGAATTTGTTCCTGTCTCTCATTTCTGTTTCTTGTATTTAATAATAATAATAATCTTTATTGGTTTCACATTGGTTCCATATTTCGTTTGCAATATTTTTCTGGATTTTCTAGTTTTCCGTTATTCAAATGTAGAATCACATATGACTGTAGTATGTGGATGTTACAATTTATTTATTCCATATTTTTGGGTTAAAACATTTTTTTGTGTTTTTCTGCCCTTTTATACTAGAAGGAAGAATATATTAAATGCTTTAGGAAGAGGTATGAGTATTGCAGTAATTATTGGGATGAATATTACAAAATTGTGGAAAAAACTTGCGAAATTTCTCAATTTCTGGGTTATTTATATGAATCAAGTGAGAAATACAATTTCTATGTTCTGATTTCGTTACTTTGGTGGGAATTGCACAATTCTGCTCTAGCACAACATTTCCACAGCATTTCGAATTTTTCATTACTGAAAAAGTTTTGGAAAGTGACTAATTTCGGGATATTCGTGTAAATAAAAATAAAATATTTCTTTTGACTGAAAATCTTGTCCCACTCTGATATTTTTCCCCGTCAATAATAATAATAAGAAATTATTCTCCATTTGACAATTTGAAACTGTATATGGCTCGTCACAATTGAATTAAACAGATAAAATACATTTAGGCTTACAACTAGGACTTATACAAATATACATTTTATCACATTCTGAAAAACTCCTCTAAAGAATAAAAACATTTTGTGATCAAAAATGCCTTTAAACATTTTTTAAAACTATAAACTGTCTTACAACATTTTATTTCTTGTGGTAGTGTGTTATAAAGACGTGGGGCCATGGCTGCACAGGAATTATAATGTATCTTATTACAACTACGTGGAATATAAAAATTATTTTTTTGGCGTGTATCAAATCCATGAAAAAAACTA
>WOGP01008241.1:0-11321 GCA_015342065.1 Leptinotarsa undecemlineata
ATATATATATATATATATATATATATATATATCGGTCGGTAGCCAAGCGGTTCGGCGTGGGTGTTTTGCTAACTCACTTGAATTGACTGCCGTGTTGGTCGGTGGTTCCTGAACGATCGATCTTCACCCGCTATCGTCCAACCCGTGTTAGAAATCACACTTTAAAAGGCAAGACCTCGTTAATCCTTAGCTCGCACAAGTTTCGACTTCTGAGGGTTGTCGTTCATAGGGGTAGCGCAGCTGGTTAACGGAAAAACAGATTTTAAAACAGATTTTTTAAAACAGATTTCTCTAGTCGCTAACATAATCCATTTTATAAAACAGGTTATTTTTTATGAATCAAAGACAGATAAATACATAAAAACATTTCGTTGATAAAAAATCTCAGGAGTTGGCTATTATAAAATATATTTCACTTTTGTAGATGCAAGCTGCTGCCAAAATCTCCAAGAAACGGCATGGTTCTAGCTCCAAAAACAGACCACGGAATGAAAGCGAGATTCCGATGCAAAGACGGTTATCAACTCAAAGGCGACGATCTAATGGAATGCTCATTCGGAAACTGGACAGGAGAACCACCAAAATGTGAAGAAGGTATGTAAAAGTTTTCTACTCCTTCTCAAAATCCCCTCCTCTTCCCATGTTTCACATTTGCCTTCGAATTTCCAGTATACTGTCCGTATCCGGGAGCAATCGAAAACGGAAAAATTCTCCTGGTCGGAAATATGGGATTGTACGACTATAGACCGTATGTTAGGAAAGTAACAAACAACAAGCAAATCATGTATGACTGCGATAAAGGATATGTGCTAGCAGAAGGACCACCCGGAGCTACTTGCATTGGGGGACACTGGAGTCCCAAGCAGCTTCCAAAGTAAAGTATTGATTCATTAATGATTCCAAAGTTCAGTATGAATGTCGTAGGCGATAGGAAACACTATCTCCTTTTCTATTTTTCAGATGTATGCTGGGGCAACACCCTCGAATTAGATGGAATAGAAGAAAGCGTTCCATTATAATGGAAAAATATAAAAGAGCCTTCATTCGCCATCACAAATTGATCTACGACAATACTGATAAAAGATATATACACAATTATTTGCATCTTGCCAAGAACGATTTTCCATTGATGAAAAAGAGAATGTATTTTCCGGAGTCCTTATCGAATAAAATAACAAAGGCGTTGAGAACCCATGGCTTGGTTAGGCGAAAAAGGGCACTCAAAGGTGAGCAGTTTGTATGAATGTAATATACTAGAGATGATGTTGCATCTCGACCAAAAAACTCTGCTTTTTTATTTTGTGAATATGGTTCGTTCCTTTTCGCCAACTCCGTCACCCCATACTGTATAATATCTTAATATGAAAAGAAACCACTAGTTCTTCCTCTTTCAATCCAAAACAAGCACAACTCACAAACAACACACAATGGGCTGATTGGAATGACACCTTGGTAATATTTCTACTGCCATACTCCATTTTTCAGTAGCCTGGATACACTTGGTTTCAGAAAGCTTGTTAAACTTGGTTTTGTAAGCGTAGATAACTTGGCTTTGAAAGCATAGATAACCAGGCTTTGAAAGCCTAGATAACGCATTCTTGGACAATTTTAGAGATCACGAATTTTTTTTTCATACCCAAATGGTTGCTTGGCCATCAATCTATTTTTCTTTACCATATCTTTGCTCTTTCAAAAAGCTGTCTTTTTGAAAAATCAGGGGAAACCTAATGGATAGTTAGATCCTACGGCGTGTAAATATTGTTTTTTTTCCTCTTTTCCTGAATGAATATACGTTGATTTCAGTTCAAATGCCAATATTCTCTCCACCTAGTTATCTGCATTTTCGTATCGATTATATGCACTTTAGTTTTCCGAAAATATAGATTGCATTGGAGGATCCTTGGTGAAGATCCAAAATTCATCTGCTGTTTCATACAGGGCAAATATTGTACTATGTTGAGTTCTGTCTGAACTCAATTCTGTGAGTTCAGAAAGAACTTTTGCATACTTTTCCCTGTGAGTAGTAAAATTCTAAAAGTTTCACCATTCAAAAGGTCTGTCGACCCTTTGTTATTTGTTGAACTATTCAGTTAAACATATATAGGAACGAAATTTACGAATATATCATCATTCAGTGTTAGCAAACGATATTTCTTTTTAATTTTCTGTTATAGTGGTTACAGAAATTTTCAAGCTGAGTACTGAACTTCTGGTGCTTACATAGGCACTGTCAACAAAAGTAGCTTCTCATTTATGCCGACTGTTCTCATTTTTGGGTAAACTCCATGTAGTTTTCATTATGATACTTTCTAATGTTACGTTGTTCAAGGGTTTTTCATTGGGAGACACACAGTATACCATATTGAAAGTGTTTTATATATAGAGACTTAGTTTTCATACTATTTGAATTGACTTCGTATATACTGTACCAGAATTGGACACGCTCATTTTAAAAATAACCTTTGAATCTTATATACTGAGTCCTCGTGTTTTTTGGGCTAGTTTGGATGTATGATTTCAAGACGAAAACTATTCTGTATTTGAGAAAATGAAATCACGTGAAAATCATCAAATACGATCTCTCTATCGTTTTGTGGCAAATTTGTGGTAAATTTTTTACATCCAAAGTAATCATTTGAAAGTCATCATCCGAACTGAAAACTGTCCAATATATGATCAATTATTTCCAGGTGGAAGCGGTAGCAGAGCTTTTGGATCGAGCCACAAGGGTTCCAGTTCTTCGCTGAATCTCCGAAGAGGCCACAAACAAAGAATGTACGAGGAAGAAGAAGAGGACAAACCAGACAACGAAGTTCCTGAACCTAAAAAGTCGAAACCAAAAAACAAGGGTCCATGCGAACCATTATCCAGCGAACCTTTCGTCAACGTTGAGGTGGTCAAATTTGGAAAAGATCTTAACGTGAGCTTCAGCGCCGGAACAGTTGTCAAGATGGCTTGCGGAAAGGGGTACGGCCTGAATATGCCAGAAAACAAGACAGCCAAGTGCGTCCGAGGGAAGTGGAGACCTACGAAGCCGATGTGTCTCATTTGTAGGTTGATGCATGATGATTTTTATGATCGGGTCAGTCAGTCAGTGAGATGGGAAGAAAGGAATTTGAACTGATTTACTTTTGGAGTCAGTGACTGTGACAACTTCAGTACGACGCTTCACCGATGAAATAAATCAGATTGAATGAGCTACCCCACACCTGACACCATTACACTAGGTAGACTTGAAAAGTCAATCTTTTTGAAATTTTGAAGGATACTAGGTACTGAGGTCAAAGTTCACGTGTGATAGCACGTTCAAAATGTTTTGTTTGGAAATCGGAATATAAATGTTGGGTGCAAATTCTTTTACACGGCGTTACATGGCTGACAGACTGCGAATAGCCATGTTGTTCCTCAGGTGGCTCGGGGAGCTATTAACATTGCCTACCCAGAACAAAATACTAATGACAAAAGTAGACGATGACGCTGACACCAAAAATAAAATGCGATTTTGATCGAAGAGCTCTATCTCACAATCTGACCGACCCAGTAACCCCCTGTACGTACCCATTTCCAACAAATTTCACCTATTTCAGTACCTTGTTTCGTTCCTGTCACTCCAAACGGTGTTTATACTTTATCTAAGACCGACACTGATACACTGATCGATCCCGACCAACCCCTTAATGAAACAGTAGATATAGCGAATGGGCAAGTGGTTGTGTTTTCTTGTGAAGACGGTTACGATGTACAAGGTCCTAGTAACCTCAGGTGTTGGCATGGAGACTGGGCAGTGACTAGTTTTCCAGAATGTGCTCCAGGTACGTTAGAACAGCTTTGCCGCTGCTTGGGCTGTCAAAACGCCGTTTGCGAAATGACTGAATTGACGACATTTGGCCTTTTTTAACGTACCAATTTCATGTTTTGTCCATATGATGAAAAAATTCATCTTAATAGTATTTGAACCATAATTCATTCAGATGAAAAGATATTCTCCCATAATCATGACGTTAACTTCACGAATATTGCGAAACAGTTTGCGTTGAAGTGTTCAAATTTTTTGTTTTACTGTCCTACAAATTTTGTTTCTTTCAACCATGCAGTTGATTCCAAAATACAAAACACTATAAAAAGATCATTTAAGAACACTTGGAACTGTAATTCAACAAAGAAATATCAATCTAGAAATATAATTTCCCAAACGATAGAGAAGAAGTTGCAGGACACAAAATCAATATTGTTCATAAAGCAGTGTCTTAACTAAACTGTTGAGTTGTCAATAAATTAAGAACTATGCATAACCTGTAGCTGATCATAATGGCCAATAAAACTAACAACATTCGTCTATTTTTGCTGATTTGATAGGACATCTTTTATGTTGGAGCTCGTATTTTTCTCCTGCACTTTTTTCATCATATAAGCCACAGCTTGATAATTTATTGTTCATCGTCCTATTCTTGAGCTTTCTGTTCACAAAATGATTTTATACTATTAATGATGTGAAATTTATTATATTCGCAAGAGAAATAATTATTCAGAAAAGAAGAAAGAGAATAACAATTAAATAAGATTCCTTCTAATACGTGTACATTTTCTCTTGATGGGCATTTCCTATCAAGAGAACAAAAATGTATCTACTCCCAGTGAGACAGTGGCTGAGCTATAGATTTTCCTGACAGATGTATTGGTTGAGGAGGAGCAATAGAGTGGCCACCACGATCACCCAACTCATAGCCTCTGTATGCTTCCTATCGGGACATCAGAAATCAAATGTTTATGAAATATAGTCACGAAATTTGTGAAATTCGAAGTGAAAAATAGCAGTTGCCTGTAGAGAACTTCGGGCAGATGTTAGAGTAGATTTCATCACAGTTTGAAAAATTGTGGGTAACATTTCGAATATTCGAAAGGACAAATTACTTTGTGATAATGTTTCACGTTGATACTCAAATATCTTAACGATTTCATTTAATTTTCCCAAAAGTAGTGGAAAAAGTTCGAGTTTGGCATTTTTTTCCAGAGGCTAAGTGTAACTTGATGAAAAACTAGTCCACAAAATGTGCCTCTCAAAAATGAGTGTATTGTGTTTTTGCATATTCTAAGATTTTCTATTGGGGCCCATATATAGAGGCTGATACGTTTTCAAATTAACATCCTATATAGTGTTTCATTCAAACAAAGTATGGTCATACTTTCAGTATAACTGGAACCTATTTTTCCTGAAGATTTTCAACTAAACTTTTCGCATTATCAACACACATGAACAGATTTTTCTATAAAATCAGTCTCTACTTCCATCATTTGCTTTCTCTGTAGTTTGTGACGTCATTTTTATAAATGGAATCCTCTGGTTAATGCCACGAAGGGCGTTGGATTATATACAACATGTGTCAGAGCAGGATTCCTCACTGGAGTTATTCATGCATATGGTGTTGGCAATACAACTGCCGCAATCGATTTTCAAGTATCGGAACACACTTGAAGACCGGTATAGCGCTGTTTGGCCACTCGTCAGTGCAAGGTAGTGTCTATCATCAACATAAAGTAGATGATTTCCGATAATTGACAAACAACATGTTTATCATCGCATCATCTGCCTGTGAACGATGTAACCAAATGCCAGAAGATGCTATCGTACAACGTTTTTTATTCCGGAGAAAATTCTACACGGCAACAAATTAACCTCTGATCGTAGCCTCCTTACTATTACATGTTAATATTCAATGTCTATCGAACAAGACGGAGCCTCTGGAACTATTTTTTGAACAAAATCAATTCAGTATTATATGTTTTAGTGAACATTGGCTGAACGAATCAAACCTAAAAATTATTAATCTGTCTGTATATTCTCTGAAAATTTAACTCAACTGTCAAGTCTTAAATTTGAATAACTTTTGTGTGGAAATGCATGCTGAGAATTGTAGCATTGTTATGAAAGCTCTTTATTTGAAAACCTCTCAATTTGGAATGAAGTCATAAATTCCTACAACCTCAAAATTAATATTTCAGATGCTTCTAGAATATCTTCCAGTTCATATAGTTGCATTGACAATATCCTGAAGGCTCTCACCTTCGACGTGAGAGATGCCGGAGTGATAGACCTTCGCATCTCGGATCATTTAGGGTAATACTGCGTGTGAAAGAGATAACCAGGATTCCCCTAAAATTACTAGACCAATAACTAAAAGTGGTATTCAGAAACTTCACCAAAGTCTCATGGGAACTGATTTGGATTTTTCTTTAAATACAGCAAAAAAGTCAGCAAACTCCTTTGCAGATTATCTTACCAATGGCATATGAGTTTAATAACTTCTGATGACCTCAAAGTCATCGTGAAGCGATCGATTTTTTAGATCCTAACTTGAAACCTCAGCATTTATTTTTTCTTGAGCCAGTTACAACAAAAGAAGTGTTGTCCGCTATCAAAAATTGAAAAATTCCTCTAGCTTTGATGTATATTTTTTAAATAGCAAAATACTGAAGGAGATAACGGAAATAATAATAAATCCACTGACGGTAATGATTAACATTTGTTTTACTGATGGTGTATTTACCGATGCCTTTAAAATATCCAAAGTTGTTTCCATTTTCAAAAAAGGTGACAGATATCTTCCTGACAACTACAGACCTGTCTCCATAATACCAATTCTAGAAAAAATGATTGGGATCATTCTGAAAAATAAGCTGTATAGTTTATTTGGTAAATACAACACAATTCACTGTTCTCAATATGAATTTCAGACAAACTGTTGCACGGTCCAGGGGGTAAACAGAGTCGTGGGAGGAATAGTTGAGGACCTTGAGACTGGGAAGTTAACAGGTTTCACACTCTGTGGCTTATCTAAGGCGTTTGACTGTGTCTCACATGAGCTGCTGCTGGCAAAGCTCGAGCACTATGGAGCGAGAGGAACCCCACTGAATCTGTTAAAGTCCTATTTAACCAACCGTCAACAAGTGGTATCTGTCAACGAAACTACTTCGCTACGGGCTCATACTGATCATATCGTGCCACAGGGATCCGTATTTGGGCCACTGTTGTTCACCATTTATATCAAAGATAAATTTAATTACTTGTTTCCGGATATGTGTATTGCATTTGCTGGCGACACTTCATTAATAAATTCGCATTATAGTCGACTTGTACTCAATGATCTTATAGCGACTACTGCCTCTAGAGCAGAACTGTGGTTCACGACAAATAAACTCAAAATGAACAATGATAAGTCCCTTTAATGAAAACCTCTAATGAAAACATTCCGAATGGATCCACTGCTAAACTTCTGGGGATAACTCTCGATGATGAATTTAAGTTGAATAGCCACATAAACCATTTATGCAATGAACTGTCTAGCCAACTATTTTTGCTGCGTGAACTGACAAATATTGAGAACGAAGATGTGCTATTGACTACATACCACTTCCTCTTCCATTCTCATATAAGCTATGGTACCATTTTATAAGGAAATTCTAGTCAGGCAACAAGAGTATTCAAGTTGCAAAAAAAGGATTTGAGAATAATTGAAGGTACGTGCTACGACCAACCTTGTAGGCCACTTTCCATCAAAAATCGAATGATGCCACTTCCTTGCATCAAACCCTTATTGAATCTAAAGTTGAACTCAGACTTTCACAACTATCCCACCCGAAATAATAGTCAGGTGAGGTCAAACAGGTTCAGACTAAAAATGTCTTCTTCGAACTCTCCTTACTTGAATTTGTACAATAAACTCAATGAAGGACTAACAAAGCTCAGCATGTATCTTTTTAAGATAAAATTAAAAAAAAACATTGACTGAACATTGCTTTCATGCAATAGAAGAATACATGAACTCCACAATTCACTAGTCCATTGCTATACATTCACATTCTTTTTTTATATATTTATTTTCTTACATTTTCACATTTATATGTTGACTGTTACTGACCTGCTGCTCGCATAAGTTATTCACAGTGTAGTCAATAAAGTTTACTTTACTTTACTTTCCTATCTGAAATTTGCCAAATTCCTCGTATAGGGAAAAAAACTTCACGAATGGAGGAGATCTACTTGGAGACTGGCTGTATAGCAAATTATGCTGTTAGTTACCCTGTTCACAGGCAGTTGGGATGATGACAAACATGTTGTTTATCGTTCGCTTCATCCTAGTTCGAGAAATGATACTCTGAAGGAATTAGATTTTCAGTTATCGGAAATCATCGACTTTATGTTGATGATAGACACTACCTTACACCGAATGGTGGCCAAATAATCCGAAACCGGTCTTCAAGTGTGTTTCAGTATTTGAAAATCGATTGCGGCAGTTGTGTCGCCTACAGTATATGCAGGAATAACTTCAGTGAGGAATTCCAGCGCCCTTCGTGGTATTAGCCAGGGGAGTAGTTGTTCTCTGATAGGTGTCAGTCTTCAGTGTAAGTGTTTTGAGACTCGCCTGAATGAATTATACTTTTGGATTATTTGATTTACAGCCAGTCTCCAAGTTTGCCCACTCAATGTGTGAACTTCGAGATATAACCTACTTTCTCGCAGTCAACTTATGATGTTTGCTGCATTAGCAAACGAAGCGATCCAATCGATCACGGCTCCAACGACTCAACAGTAAGGACTCTTTCACACGGGAAGCTTTACGTCTCTCGCTCATACACGGGAGCGTTTATCACTCGTATCTACCGCCCATGCATACCGGAAGCCTTTTTAGTTCCTGGCCCCTTGAGCTCAGTCGTAGAATGGATCGCACCCGATCTGTTGCCATATACCTTCTTTATCGTCGATGCAAACTTTGACGACCAAAACGCCAACGATCAAGAATGTTTTGTATACATCCACTCAACCAAAGGCACGATAAAGCGGGAGTTTTGCCACAGTTCAGCCAGAACCTAGATGGAATGAGAAAAAGTTCTTAATTGTTTTAGAGAATCGTCTGCTTCTTTTGATGAGCTCCTAGACAAGGTGAAGAATAGTATTCAGCTCGAAGATACTAACATGAGGAACTGCATCCTTCCCGAACTTAGCCTTGCTGCAACGTCGGTTGCTGACAGCAATGAATAATAGCTCGACATCGTAATTTGCCATAATGAGAATTGTGAAGCGTCAACTAGAGCAGAGGAGAAAAGCCGTTTTCTCTGCTGTTGTGAAATCCCCCATTCATACTTTCACACATCGAAGGGGAGACGTGGCGGCTTCCACTCTTCGTCTAGAAGCTCCATTTTATTCGTTGCATTTTGGCACTGAGAGCCTTCCCCTCTCTGGGGAGCGAGAGAAATGAAGCTCCTTATATGGAAGAGGCTTGAGGATTTCGTTTTCTCTGACAGCATAGGAACTGTCTCCTTCTACTTTATTCCCCCTACTGTCAATATTTCGACGACTATGATTCACTCAATTTTTTTTCAGCTCCTTGCTTACTTCCTAAGATCCCAAACGGGCAGTACATGTCGGGATACAGAGCTGGACTCACTATAGCTAATGGATCGAGCGTCAGTTTCCAGTGCGAAGGAGAGATTGGTCAGTCAAACGGAGAAAGTGTACAGTGTCTTCTTGGGAACCTGGAACCGAGTCATCCTAGTTGCCAGTTCAATCCAGGGATTTCCGGTAATACGGATGGGGAAACTCATTACTTAGGTGGTAGTGATATAGTGAAAGGTGGAGAAATAACTATAATACAGTATGGGAATTCGGGTGGTAAGCCTTGCGGACCGCCAGCAAAGTGAGTAAAAACTTCCAGCTCTCCCATTTTAATGTTTCTGGGTGATCCATTTGAAAGGAAATATTGTAAATGATAGGGTGATTTTATCAGTGTGTATCTAATTGTACCAACAACGTTCATCTGATGTAGAACATCGGGGTGACTTTAGTGGAGGGAAACGAAAGCTTAAAAATATTTTGGAAGCAATTACTCTTCTAACAAAGGTTTTGAGGAACTGTTCACTTTGTATTTCACGTACTAACTTGCACTCTACAAAACCTCTCAGAACAGAGGAAATTTTTACAGTATAATCCAGAAAAACCCTTTGAGACTAAATGATTTTATTTACCCATACTCAAAACTGTTTTTTCCTCATAGATAGATAGATAGATGAAATCCCCAAATAAGCTCATAGAATTTAATCAATATAATTGTTGGATATCAGGACACCCATTCATATATATTATTCAATATAAAATTGATGAATATTATAAAATATAACCCCTTCAATTCAACATAATTGATGAATAGTGTTATTCCTGATAATAAATAAAATGAGTGAAGCGTGAGCGTTGATAAATATGTTGTTTATCGTTCGCTTCAACCTTGTTCGAGAAATGATACTCTGAAGGAATTCGATCTCCAATTATCGGAAATCATCGACTTTATGTTGATGATAGACATTACCTTGCACTGACGAGTGGACAAACAGCCCTAAACCGGTCTGCAAGTATATTCCAATAATTGAAAATCGATTCCGACGGTTGTATCGTCAACAACATATGCAGGAATAACTTCAGTGATGAATCCTGAGGAACCCACTCAGATGTAAACCAACTCCCTTCAAGTCAAGTCAACTCAAAAATGTTTATTAGTTTCTAAGAATATTTACAAAATATTGTGAATATGTATTGTGTTGTGTGGGGTCCTGCTATAGGCTTAGTGCGTTAGGGTTAGTGGGTTGTATGTGTGGTGTCGTGTGTGATGATGTCTAGTGTAGTGTTGTTTTAGTGGCATGTGTTCCTTTCGTTTTAGCCTTTTCGTTGTTCCGTTAGAGTGGTCTGGGTCAGTTGCGGTGGTCGTTGGGGTTTTTACGGTACGGGCTATAAGACCGGGGGTCATGGCTTCAAATTTCAGCTCCTTCCTGTACGCAACTTTCTGCTATCTGATTCCAAGTGGGTATTCCTCTAGGATATCCTGGATCTGCTCCGGTGGATCTTCCATTGTTCCCAGGAGTCTGGGTGTGGGAAATGGGAGCTTCTTCCTGGGAATCCTTCAGGGTCCTCCACGAAGAGTCCACGGTGTAGTCAGCGAGTTGATGACGCGTATCGTCCTTGAAGTTCCTGAAATCGTAGGTTGATTGGTGTAGTGTTTATTAGGTTATATAGGTTTTGGAATGGGTAACGGTAAGGGAGGTTGTGTATGTTGCGTAGGATTCTTCTCTCGGTAGTTAGGATACGGTGAGATAGTCTCGGGGGAAGCGTACAGTATATCATCTCTTCCGGACTCTGTCCAGAGTTTCTCTCAGGTCGACCTCCCAGTTGAGGGTTCTCGTGAAAGTGACCCCAAATAGGACGCCGAATCCTGGAGTATGAGGTTTTCTCATAAGAGTCTGGGGTTCAAGTTATCGGGATTTAATTTAGGGCGGGT